>JAAMPD010001248.1:0-27233 GCA_025266255.1 Trissolcus basalis | reverse complement strand
ACGGCACTGCGGGTGTTGTATAGTTTAGTTACGTTTCGTACTTGCAACCCCCCCACCCAAAAAAAAAAAAAAAAAAAAATTAAAAACAAAATTACACGAACAAAAAAGTGCAACGAGATGTTTCAGGAGGTTCCCATAGTTAACTGAGTTTCATTGGAGGCAAGAAAAAAGTTAACACGTAAGAGTATGAAATAAGCCAACGTGCGAACAAGGCCACTTTTTACTGAGAGAAATGGGTCGAGAAGGTTGGACGATCTTTAACAATAACATGTCGCTGGCACAAAGCTGCCGATTGATCACGCCAGAATGTTGCCAGTATAGTCTCATTGGCGTCTTTATCCTGGCTGTGTATCACATCTCAGTCTTGCAGATTGGACGCTGCGGATTGGGACGGGCCGATTAGCTGAGAGCTTGTGTGACCCGCATAGTGTTTGCAATTAACCGTCCGAGTACCATCACAACATATGCAATTTAATGCTCTACTAAAATTAATCACAGGCGAATGATAATTATGCCCGGGACACAATGACTCTGGACGTTAATGAAAACGATAATCAGATAATCATTTTTGTTCATTTTTATTTATTTATTTATATTCTGTTATTGATCGTGCATGTGCTCTTTATTGTTGGTCTCTGTTCTACTGTTGCAACTAACTTTTTATACTTAACATACTTGCCAAAATTGTAAAATACCAGTCATATCTGCAGTTGAGTCGATATGCGATCTACATTACCGACATTGTTACATTTTTGTTAATTGGTGCATTTTTGTCAAATGTAAACAAATAAGTTTATGTTGAAGAATATTCAGACGATTCTCGCATTGGTAAAGAAAATTTCAAGATGTAAAACGTAGAAATTCATTGTAAAATACGATTGTGATTCGTAGCCGCGTTTTTCATGTGTGATTTTTGTAGGTTAGAACTGTCGAAACATGCAGTCACTAATTGTGATTGCATTTTACAATGGATAATTTTATTTTATGTCTCAAATTATTCTACGACGGCAAAACATTCGTCGGATATCAAATTCGATACAATGATTTCATCATTAACCCGTTAAAATCATGAGATTTTAATTTTCCCGCCAAAATTCAAACTTCACTATCGGCTGTGTCCTTTTTTCTTTGTTATTTTCCTTTATGAGCTTTTAAATTTTCATTTCTTTTATATTAATTTATACACATCATACATCAGAAGCCGAAGAAAAGAAAAAAACAACGTCGGGCAAATTAATTTATTACATTGTCCCTTACGAACGTTGGAGGTTATGTGGATGAAGGAAAAGTATCAAAGCTCTTATCCGCGGTGTCCGCAAATGTTTCCAACGTTTCGTTCCGAACGCAAAAATTATTCGAAATGCTTTTGAGCTAATGAAAAATACTGCAGATAAATCTTTTTCCTAGAAAGGTCTGGAGATTGGAAACCTTTTAACACTATTGAATAAATTGATAATAAGATTTAAAAAAAGAAGAAAGAAAGAAAGGAAAAAAAGTATTTTTTTTTAAATCTGTATAAAAACGAGTTTCTGTTTATTGTTTTAATTGTTCGGAGGAAAATTGAGGTCTTTGTAAGATGTCAATTGTTTCGTCAGGTTGACTGAGGAAAAAGCGCCTTTTTAAATACAAAATTCAACATGAGATAGAGATGTTGAAAAGAGAAACGGGGCTTCTCTTTTGTTTGGCGCAAAATTATTATCATACCTGAAACATTATTATCTCTATTAGTATTCCTATATATAATGCTGCAGCTCATACGCTCAAAGCAGCTAATAATTTGAAATATTTCTACTTCAATTGTTTGAGCACTTATTTGAATTGAAACCAGTGTAATACATTAAACATTAATTTGCAGTACTCAGTGTGCTAATGCAGTATAAATTAAAATTGTATCGTATTACACTTCATCTGTGATATAGTAGCATGGTGCATCTATGACCTGTATTATCACCGAAATTGGATTTCTTTCGAAGAAATAAAGACAAAAATACATCGAAGTAGAAAAATACGAGTTTCAAAATAAAAAATAAATCTCAATTTCGAACTCGAAATTGAAATGTATCTGTATTATACTTTAATCAATTTTTTTTCTTTTTGTTCAAATAAAAATGTAGTCTCTCTTTAGTGTGGTGAATTAGTGAACAGAAAAACAAAATTGGAATAACGAAATGACGAGAAACCTTCAAACTTGATACAATTAAAAAAAATCTAACAGTTTCGAACAAATCGTTTCAATGAAAAAAAAGTAAAATTAATAAAGACACCGAGTTTGAAACTTATATCATCTGGAACGTTTCTAAATGAAAAATATGTTACGATCTTTTGATATACGTATCGATTTCTGTACATGAAGTAATAATACGTGTTTTTTTTTGTTCAAATTGACAATAATCTACGTGTTCTTTTTTCTCTTGTTCTTTTCAACCAAGTTTCAGTGTCAAAGATATCATAATTGTGAGTTACTTTTTTTTTTTCATTTTTTTTGTTCATTAATATTTTTTAGAATTCGATGAAATTATTTGTCAAAATATAAATTTTTTAAATTAGCATTCAATTTAGACCAAATAAAAAAATGGAATATTTGTGAATTTCTAATATATTTGAATTATATATTTTTCATATAAATATTTTTCAATGATGTTATAATTGTTAATAACATTCATTTAATATTTTTTAATATAATTTATTATGAAATTATAAATAACGTGTATACAGAATATATTAAGATATATTTTAAATATAGAAAATTTATATAAAATATATTTTGCAATATACGATTGTTTGTGTGGGATTTCCGTAATTATATTTTTATAAATTTTTTTTGTACGTTTTATATGTTTGTCACAGAGTAACAGAATGAAGTTAAAATGAGAAATTGCAATTTGTCTGATGACTTGTAAAGGGTGATACTTATCAAGTGGCGATGCCAAATTTGCAGCTAATGCCACATGATGTTCATTTCACAGGGTGCAAGTGTAAGGATGCTTACTCACAATGGATCGCTTTGACGCTTCTAATATAAACACGTGTAGCTCGTATAACATTTCATAAGTACCTACTATCACTATTCAGTCTATCAAAATGTTCAATAAGACTCAAATTTACATCAAACCCAACCAGATCAACTAGAACAAAAATTAATAAAAAACTAAATAAACAAATTCGAACCAAAAAAAAGTATTATTATTAAAATGTTTAAACTCTAACAAAAAGTTTTGAAACAGTTGCAGGATATATTTTTTCGTTCCAAAAATAAACAAAAAAAAACAACAACAAAACAAAAAAAATGAAAAATTAGTGAAAAAAACTTTTTTTTAACGGGTAAGAGTTTTGCAGGAACGATAAAAATACGCAGGGCTATTTTTGTTATACTTTGTGAGCCCCGGCGTATTTTAAATTATCGCAATATTTTTAAACTGCATATAATAATAGAAGAATGAATGAAACGTGCGGTTCCGTCAACGTTTAAAGGTCGAACACACATGCCTCAACGATCAAAAGCTTGTCTGCACTTGCTGCACATTCATCTTGACGTGCGTACATCTGTCTGCACCGCAAAGCTAGACGAAATACTCGTTTATGCAAATGCACGTATAGCTGTCGCATGATTACTAGTCACGCTCACGCTGTTTAACAATCTTAACGCGTGTTCCGCGACAAACTTCATAACCAGTTGTAATTTTAATTAATGATGTGTCTTCGCGTCGTCTTCACATTAAATAATATCTCATGCTCGAGCGAATCACATTCATCCCAGCAGCAACCCCAACAAAAGAACTCAACTCCAAGTGTTTATTTTGCAAAATCCTCTTGCGAAAATTGTCGCGCGAAATTATATTGCAAAATTCCAAAAGTCAAAGCGAGATTAATCAGATGAAAATTTATGACTCAAGATGTATATTAGAAAAAAAAGGACAAACTTATAATAACTAATGCATATTTATATTCCAATTATAAGATATTACTTTGACAAATTTAAACTTTAAGGTAGAGAAATAGACTTTCAATAAATACTAATTGGGTTAGGTCTCTGAAAGTCATCGTTTCACAAAATTACATTAAATTTATATTTCGCAACTTCATTTGACTTGCATTTGGAGTATTAAAAAGTCAAAAAAAAAAAAAAAAAAAAATGCGCAAACATTCCACGTTTGATAAACGTTGTTTGATGTGAAGAGTTCGAAAATTATGAAATGACTTTCAAACGCTTTCACCCCGGATTGAATGGCGTACGAAAACAAAATCAATTTATAATAATGACCCGGTTACCACGAGTGGATAATGCTGACAATTAGAATTTCTTTCTTTTTTTTTGTTTTTTTGTTAGTCAAAGTCAGTGTTTGTTTTCACTTACATGTTCTAGTCGAATTTTAGCGCACCGTGAGCACAGCACGTTTTTCAGTAGCGCAACCTAATTATAGTCAGACGTGATTTTTCATACGAAAATACGAGTTTTGCGTCGGAAAAATGTGCTTTCGTTATGAAAAAATTTTCAATTTTATTCAAAACCATTTGTTATCTGTTGATTAATAGGCACAACTTTGTAATTTATTTCAACTCTTAACTCTAATCGTCAGTTTAAAATAAAATTCATACATCAAATAATATCGCTTGTAACAACAAAACAACAACCCTAGTAAAAAAATCATATATTGTCCATATATTATCAACATAATAACGATATATTATTTTACAAATCATATATTGTTCATATATTGACCATATATATTGAAAACATATTAGCAATTTTCAAAAACATTTAATATATTATTAATATATTGGCGAAATATTATCCATATATTGTCAATATATGATTTTTGAAATAATATATTTTCAATATATGTTTCATGTATGGGCAATATATGATCCATTTTACTAGGGAAGAAGAAAAAAACAATACAGTGCATTTGAAAAAAGCGAAATGCAAACAAATAAAAGCAGTTTATTAATTTAAGTTGTAAATGAAATGTCCTTTTTGATATGTAGCCGAGCTCTTTTGGAGTTGAATTGTTTTGCACATGTCATGCGATATTGTTCACAGCGAGATGCAAGCCATTAGACTCGCAGGTTGTGAAATGTTGAATAAAAACGACACCTGCAAATATATTGGACTTCGGAATAATAATCCTGCACGGATGTGTTTTGCTTATTTATGGTTCTCGACCCGTGTCATGATGTTCCATATGTATTCATAGTCTGGCCTCATGGTATCCTGCGTTGTGTTGTCTTCGTGGTTAACCTCGCAGAGAGATTCAGCTCATTACACCAACGCCCATATTAATACGATAGTTAATATTGCTAGTGCTTCATAAGCGCGCATTAATCATGATTCCGTTCTTTGACAAACGCGTTCGTCATTCATTCAGTTATGATTAACCGTTTCAAACTCATAAATTGGTACTCGCGAAATTGCCACGGTTCAAACTGGAAATCGACGTTTTGCGACGACACAATTTCAAAAAAATTGTCAATAACTTACAAAAACACAACAACTTGCAACAAAAATAATTGCAAATAATAGAACAATCAAAATTACAATGAGAAAAATTTATTTTTATAGATATTTATTTCTATATATATTGAATGATTAATTTTTTATTTGAATTTTATAATTTGATATTTCCATATTAATATAATGCAGTTTTTGTAATATTTGTAATATATTTTCAAATATTATACGTAAAATATATTTTGAAATAAATTTTTGTCTGTGTGGGTATAGTTTAAATTTTTTGTTGTTTATATTTATTGCAAATAATATAACAATAAAAATTATACTGAAAAAAATTTACTTCGTTGAATGAACGATATTACAATATTAATTAACGAACGAACAATATTAGTTCGCTCGAAACTAAATAAATGATTTTTTACGTAATTATAAGATTTGCGTCAATAAATTATGATTTATCAGCGAATGCGATTTATGAACGTGAATTATTGTTGGATAAGAAAACAAATTTCAATTTTTATCTTTTCATCATTTTGAAATTAATTTCAATTTGTTTAAAAAAACATATTATATTCATATAAAAAACATAAAATAAAAATATATTTACACATATGTTTTTGTGACTGCTTAAAATTTTTCAACTTCGACCCTAGATAAATTGGAGCAAATTTACTCGCAACTCAATTTCAAATAAATTTACTCGAAATTTGTACTTTCCTTTTCACATCGTTCCAAATTTGTTTCAACTATTTTTTATTTTTTATTAGTTTGATTATTTGTCAGTATTTCTGAATCATCGGCTCTTTTTTGTAAGGGCTTTCAGTTACAATTTTTTGAACTAGGAAAAAAAAGAGGTGTACCATGAGAAACGCGATACCAATCACACCAAACTGACCGTTGCTTCCTATGAAAATTCATCGTCGCACATATACCCGGCGTTTCAAGCTCGTAACAATTCGTTACGTTTGACTCCGCGTAATTTTAACAATTTTGTACAAATTTTTTATATTGTTGGGAATCGTGGTGTTGCGTTTAATTAAATTTTTTCCACGTTTAACAAAACCGAGACAAAAAAGGGAATTCGGATTCAGGTTGTAATGTGACCTAAATCAAATTCGTGGTGCAAATCGCGGTGAAATTATATGGCAATATATTATATCAAGCCCTTCAATTAGTACATAGCTGATGTAATAGTTGATAAAATGTATCCGATATGATTTCATAATTGGAAAACAATTAATCAGTAATGCAAAACAAGACTCATCAATTTCCAAATGTTTATTATTGCTTTTCAATTTTTGCTTTTTATTTGGGAAGAGTCAGCTTTGGTAAACAGCTTCTTGACAACTTTGTAACTTTTTCGTCAGAAGTAAAAACAAATAGGACGAAAGATGAAAATATAAAAATATCGAAGACGACATGACGACGGCAAAAATCGATTGTGGCGAAATATGAACGATACATATTTGCCGAAGAGCTTTGCGGTTCGTTCAGCCAAGATACTTATATGAATGAGCAGTTTGAAATTGATTAGCTTCAATTTCCAAGATCGCGATTTAGCCAAATAAAAATTTACGCAAGAAACCCCGAAACGTCACTTTGAAATGTTCCACAAATAATCTGTTTTCAACACACGCAATGAAACAAGAATTTTAATAGTTTTTTTCTCTCGCTGGTGAAAGACGAAAAAAAATGGTTGCCAGCAATTTAACCATTTAGGAAAATGAAAAATGAAATATAGCTTGTCACAGGACGGGCGAAATTTTCCACTGATAGAAAAACGGTTTTCGATCTTGTTTCACATTTTTTTTTCGTTGCTTGTATAAGAGAAATAGTTGCATATAACGTTTGAAAACTCAACTGGGAAAATAATTAAAATATTCGTAATACGTGGTTTCAATTTTCAAATCAGAATCACATTCCAATACACATTTTTTTTTCGTTTTTTTTTCAACTATCAAGTGGACATTTTCGTGTTTAATTTGAAAGTGATTTTGAAATTCTAATATTGTCACTATTGATAGATGCTATTTCTTTTGTTTTAATTTTTCTATTTTTGTAATTTTGCTTTAATTTTTTACCAACTCAAAATATAAATCAAATATATTTTGTTAATATAAATTATATTGTCGGCGATGAATTTTATAGTCGATGTATATATTTTTTATATATAACAACAACCTCAAGGTCAAAAATATACGTTTAAATCATATATTTTAATTTTATATTCTTGATATAAATATAATTATATAAATTAAACATAACATCATGAAATTTCATATATTTTACCGCTTTATAAATAATATATTTTAAATATAGAAGATATACGTAAAATATATTTTGAAATATATTTTTGTCCGTGTGGGTGCAGTTTGAACTATTTTTTGTTGTTCAAATTTTCGTCTGTGACAAAATGTTTTAACATGAATTAGCAAATTGTTCTAAAATTGTTTCAACATAGATTAATTATAATATGATTGTTCAGAGATGTTAAACAACGTCTTCATCTGGGCGCATATTTGATGTAGAAGATAATGATTTTCTGTCGATGAATATCTCGAGGTAGGATGTGACACGAAATGAGCCAGCAAAGCTGCCTATCGAATCAACTATGTAGAAGTTCTGTATGGACGTCGAGCCGGTCTGTTTGACTTCGGAAACGAAGCATTTTCCCTAATTAACACAATAACGCAGTGCCTAATGGCTTTACCTATCCAATGAGAGAGTCGAAAATAGTCAGATTGCTAGTAGATTAAACGAATTGATATAGATTGGATACCCAGTTTCTCGTTTGTTATTCCAAATATGATCTATCATTTCTGTAATTAACAACGAAAACCAAAAATCATAAAAAATTTTAGTTTGATAAATAAAATAAAAAAAAATTGTAATGTCAAATGTTTTTGTGGGAATTTATGTGGAAACAATTCGAGTTTCAATTATACGTTTTGTATAACGAACATGATAAGTAGAAAACGAGTTTCAGAGGGAAAAAGGATTTAAGTAACAAAAAAAAAACAAGTAGATTTCAGTAACTTTTGAAATGGTTAAAAAACTCGGACAGACTCGAGTCATTGTTTACTTGAAAGAAAAAGGGGGGAGACCGGGAAAAAGAAATTGTAATTGATTGATGAATTGTATACATGAGACTAACTTCATTATCCTTCAAGTATTCAAATGCAGCAGCAGGATAAATCAAATTATATAAGTTTTTTTTGAAAGACAGGTGGCAATGGGAAACTATCTTAAATTAACTGTCTAGAAAGCTAATTTAAGATACCTGGTAGATATTTCTTTAGAGCTCATTCCATCAGAAACGACAATTTATCTTTTTGCCAAGTCTTGGGTATTGTCTTGTTGAGAAAAACTTGAGTTTACTGTCTGACGATGTATTTGAAAAATTTGTTTGAAAAATTCGCTTTTCGTTCATCCTGAAAAAAAATTTGTCTGAGAAGTTCCCTTTTTTAAAAAAAGCGGTTTAAGCCGGAATTTTATAAAATTTGAATCACGCTCAGTAAGACATATTTGTTAACAAAATTGTTAAAAAATCGATCAGTTCATTTCGGAGATATTTGTCACTAAAAATGGATGATTGTGATTGGTCGATTTGGTACAATTCGATCCAAAAGTTTGTAATCACAAAATGTGAAAATCGCCCAGAAACCATTCAAAAATTCTTGACAATCAAATGTTTTATTATTTCCAAATTCTTTTTTCATTTTCTATTAAAATTTTTTCCATATGTTTATAAAAAATAAGGACTGCAGTCAATGTATATTATTTTTATAAATTATTACATAAGCATGTAAATGCAAATGAAATTAAATTCATTATTTAAATATAAAATTTAGGCAATATCTTTTTCATTTCATTTTTTTTATATAAATAAATATGATATTATTATTTATACAGTAATATATAATATACAGATGAGTAATTCCACAGGAAATTTAGCAAAAAGTGAAAATATTAATTGAAGTGGCAAAGTATTGAAATAAAATTTTACTTGTTCTTTGAGGTCCCTTTAAACAAGAAAAATCGGTGTTGCCACCAAAAATGAGTGGTAACACACTTATTCTGGCAAATTTTTAAAAATTGAATAAAACAAAGTCGCGTTAAAGAATTAAAGAATTAATCTTCAAACTGCCCTAACTTTAATATTTTCTATCTAAAAAGCTTTTTCATACATACCATTTTGAAGCTCAAAATCTCTATTTTTCAGATATATTGTATTAAAAATGATTCATTATTGATACCAGATGGCGTTTCAATTAAAGAATATTGTCATATTTCACTGCATGCAATTTTAATATTTGTATCTTTATTAAGGAGTATATGATAATTCTTATAATTAAATATATTTGCAGACAAAATGTTCCAAAATTCAATTTACAAATTGAAAAAATTTTTCTCAAATGTTTATAAAAATGCAATATAAACTTTTTGCTTCGATTATCATGTACGCTGGAACTAACTTCATTTCAACAAAAAATTTTGTGCCTCAAAAAAAAAAAGAGAATGGAACCAGTTCGATTCGTTATTCTATCAGCGAACATTTGCGATGGGATTATAATTAACCGGCATCAAAACAGAATTATGATCAAATGAACAAGTTAAGTAATTATAAAAATTCAACAACACTGAAAACTGATGAATGGCATTGTTCATCTAGAACATTTCGCATGTTTGCATTCGAACCGGTTAGTTGAAAAAGTTTGTCCCTTTCTTGTTTCTGTTTTTATTTGTCTCCTTGTTTTTATTTTTTGTTTTCTCTGCCCAACTCGTGCGATGTGCCAAATCCCCGTGCGCCCAGGCACGTTTTGAGATCCCCTTTCGGCACAGCTTTGGAAGTAAAGTTTGCTGTTTTATAAATTGTTGTTCCTGCGCTCTATAATTGTCAAACAAACAGAAAACCTGAAAACATTTCCGCCTTGAAAACGGCAATTTCCGAAAAAAGGCAAACAAACTTTTCAACAAGAAGCTTTTGACGCGACTCAAATGGGAGGAGAAAGTTTTACAGGTGGAAACACATGTTTGAATTTTGGAATTGCGACGATTAGCCGGCGCAGTCGATTCTTTTTGAGCTGACGGATGTTGCAACCAGCCAATATCCCAATTTATCTCTTATCCACGATGATTTAAATGACAAACAGTCGTTCGGCTGGTTCCGACGATATTATTGGTCCTACGCTTGTGCACACAAATCATCCATTTTGTTTTCAACCACTCCGAGCCTCGGTAACCTAATTATTAGTTGTAATTGTACCGAGGCGAATTTAATTAAACCGAAAAATTTACAACCGCGAGTTCCAAACTAATGCCAAAGATTCATGGGTGCAAGTTCGCTCCGAATTGAAATAGTTGAATTCATTAAAATTATTTTATAGCTCGGGCGTTATTATACTTAAGCGCAACCAGAAATTGATTATCTCAATAATGAGGTCTCATGGGGGTCAGTCGACTGTATACTAATCAACGTGACAGGCTATTCTATCACTTAGAAACCGGTAAATCTTCGTTGACATAAAGACCTAATATCAACATTTTGCAACATCAATAACGTGAATTAAAGTTGTGAAAAATTCGAAATTCAACGAAGGGTTTTTTGGATAGTACTTTTTGTTTAGGAATTTGAATTAAATTGATTTTGGAAAATTGAGCCAAAAATCAAAAATATTTTTGAATTTCGATTACAAAATCTCAACGTACCCTATTCTGTTAAAAACGAACATGATATGGAAAAATTTCAAAATTCACTGAATTTTTGGAAAATAATAAACCCTGCTAGAGAACAAAAAAATTAGTTACATTTTGTACAAATTGGGCGAAAAATTGAATATTTTCAAATTTTATCATAAAATCTCAACGTACCTTCTACTTTGATGAAAATAATCAAAATATGCCAAAGTTTCAAAATCTTCTAAATATTCCCAAAATGATATATTTTGTTGGAGAATACTTAAATTAGTTAAATTTCACAAAATTAGATCAAAAATCGAATGTTTTTTAATTTTGTCAAAAAATCTCAACGTACCCCACATACTCCACATTAAACATTTCAAACATGTCAAAATCCACCAAATTTACTCAAAATAACATATATTCTACTGGAAATCACTTGACTAATTTGAATTCCATAAAAGTCGTCATGTCAAAAATCGTCCACAATATTTAGAACAAAGAAAAAGATAAATGTCAAACTATTATCATTATTACTTTGAATTTTGTTGTTTCCAGCTGCGTAATTTGGTGTCATTGAAGTGCAATTAAGACCCTGAGGATCAACAGTCGGTTTTTATCCGGTGTCTTGATCTCGGACTAGTTCTCAAATGGTTAATCAATACCACATATGGCCTTTAGGGAGCAGGTCAGATTTTATAGACAATTTGTCGACCCCAACATGATACCCCATTGTGTTTGTCCCGTTACATAATGCAATTATCAGTTTAGGCCCTGACTTTCAATCGGGTCATGAAAAGGCAATCTCCGTCATCGTAAAACCCAACAAAAAAACAGCTACACTACAAAATCAACCCCCAACTAGAATTATATTTCCACCAATATCATTCTTCCAAGTCTCTTCGTTCTTTGCAAATATTAAAATAATTTCAACTTTTTGGTTCGGTTTTTTGTACCGGCTCTCTATCGATGAATTTTTAATTATTAGCAGAACGAAATCCAGTGACTCGTTTTTGTTAATTAAAACCCCACAGCGACAATACTAATGAATATCCCATTTACCAATGAAAGTTGCACGAAAAAATAATCAATTCAACAAGTAAAAGGAGAAGAAAAAAGAAAAAGGACAACTAACGTCTCGGCTGCGGGAGGTGTTTATTTTTCTTTGCCGTTTTTTTAATCACATGAAGATCAATAAAACTTGTCGCTGACATTTTCCGATGGCTGATATTTTAGCGAGAGACCCTCGGATGGAATAATACCGCTATTATAACGCGAACGCATCCGAACGATACAAATGACACTTTTTGTCCGGTCGAAAACATTTGTCCGAGCATCTGAGATGGAAAATTAAATAAAATGACGATTATTCTTTTTCAAATCAGGACACGGACATCGACCCAGATACACGAACGAGACCCTGATTAATGTCCGCAGTTGTTCGAGCTAATGATTTTCCAACTGGGTTTCCATTCTTTTCGATTTGATAGAAAACTTGGGCGAGATAAATAACAACAACAAAAAATATATATATATTTTTTTTACTAAAATATAAGAATTTATTTTAAAATGTCAGAATGTCTTGATTTAAGAATTTTACGTAAATTTGAGATTTCATTCTGATGCGTCTTAATTAGGGATAAAGCAAAACAATTGGGGATAAAAAAATAAATGTCTCAAACGTCTCAAATTAAGACACTTTTCTGAAAGTGTCGGTCAAGAAAAATATTGAAACATTTTTCCGAAATGTCTTAATAACTTAATTTGAAATATTTACGTGATTGTAAGATTTTATTTTGATATGTCTTACTTGGAGGTGAAGTAAAATTTTATTGAAAATATCTCAACGTCTCAAATAAAGATTTTCAACAAATAAGATACTTCAGAAAGTGTCAGTCAAGAAAGATTGAAACTTTTTCAAGATGTCCTAATAAATTATTTAAGATATTAAAGTAAATTTAAGATTCTATTTTTGATGTGTCTTAAATGGGGGTAAGACACAACTTTAATTAAAATGCTTGATTATCTTAAATTAAGATTTTTCAAAAATAAAATAGAAAAATTATTATATAACACTGTAATAACACTGTAAAAACAAATGTCTTAAATTAAGACACTTTTTGTAGTCATTTTTAAGACATTTTTGAAAGACTTAATAAATAACACATTGAATTAAGTCATTATTAAGTTGTTATTACAATAATTTTTTGTCAGGTTTACTATACAAATTTGGAGTTGATCAAAAAACGAACTAGAAAATATAGTTTTAAACTGAATTTAGTCATGATGACTGTAATTTTATTAGTTACTACTAAATTTCCAGTTATACTACCTATAAACGCCAGAACTAAAAAAATAAAGTTCAATCAACGAAGCAAATTGTGCTCATTGGATTGTTTCAAATCGTGGATTGTAGGATGGAAAATATGAATAACATATTTTTCGACCGATGACAAAAAAAGAGCACTTAGAGAATACGAAATGAGGTTGATGGAAAAGAGGTTGCAATTTGAAGTGCAAAATTGTCTTGAGGTTTAGTGGTTGGCGTGTGGCGTTGATAGAGAGGATGTATAACCGGTAGATCATGAACGGGGCACTCTCTCTTTCGCTCTTTGCTCGACGTTAATTTATTCCATTTAAAACGACCAGACAGACTGAACCAACAACAACTACCATGGTTTGAATAATGAAAAGGACACCAGCTACCGGATTTTTCTTTCACCGAAAGTGTTTTGCGATGCATTTTAATGGTTACCTTTCAAACTCTACGATATCACACGACATCTAGCTCGATGCTATCAAAAAATACCGAATAATTTATACCCCATGTGCTAAAACAATAAATTCTAAAATTGTCAAACACAGTTTTCAAGAGCTTTTTTATACCGCAAATAAAAATGTATAGCTCAGACCATACATTATTCATATATAATATGAATCAGAAATATTAGACGTCTATATATCACGTATACGTGATCAATAAATATGAAATATAAATAGAAAAGTATATATATTAATAGCACCGAGAGATCATTTGGTCGAATTTGAATTTCATTATTATTTGTGTCATGTGTCGAAAATCGAATATATTTTTCGTTTTGACGAAATACCATCACATATCCCTATGTAAAATGAAATGAGCAAAATTTGCTGAAATGTCAAAATCTGACAAATTTCACATTGTTATATTTTCATAGGAAACACTTAAATTTAAAGTAAAAAAAGTATTTTTCATAAAATACTTTCTTAAAAAGTATTTGATTTATATAAGTTTATATTTTTTTATATAATATATATTTCTAATATATTTGAAAATACATTTTTGCACGTGTGGATCATAATATAATGAGACGAAATCTTCCACAATAAAAGAAACCCATTTCTTTCCATCTCTATTTTTTCGCAAAATGATTATTCATGTTTATAATAATGGAACCATCATCAAAAGTTAGATAAAAAAATGCCAATTTCAAGCACTGGATACAACAAAGCAAAATACAATGAACCATAGAGCTCAGAGTAGGATGTGGGACAAAAGGAAACAACCATTAACAGTGTACATTTACGCTTAGCATGGATGTTTACCATTCAAGCATTGGTATCTTTAATGGTAAAACCATCAGCGAAGAGTAAATTTACGAGACGATACAGCGGAAAGAGCGTTACTTCGAAAACTTTCATTATAAAATAAAAATGATGGCGACAAAAAAAAAAAGATCCAAACCAAAAAAGTTCTTACTTTTCAAATCCTCTTTTTTGTTCAGCAAGGGGGTTTCCTACGAAGGGACCTGTAATTAACTTTGACGATCATTACAGAATTGTCATTAGCAGTTTTATAGGTTGGAATTAGCGAAACGAAGAAAGGGAGAGGAAATGAAGAAAGTTGAAAGGTGATAAAAAAGTTTGGGTTTAAAAAAAAGGGGGAGGGGTTATTTCCATTGGATGCATTAGCCTGCGTATGATGATTGTTGTCGATTCATTTTCATGGGTGTTGTGAAAACAGTCTGGTAACAATAAAGATTTCAGTTGAATCGTACTCTCAACTGACAGATCAGTAAACTCAACAGAAAAATTTCTACTGTCCCAAACGGAAAAAATATATGTCAAAATAAATTTGATATATTGTATGTTTCAAAATATAGCTTACGTATATTTTTTATATTCCAAATATATCTGTATATACTCTATATATAACTCATATAAATATAAAACATATAAATGATTTATAAAGCGGCCAATAAGTTATATAAACTAAATAAAAAAAAATTTTATCAAAATATATATTATAATTATATGAAAGATATAAAATTTAAATATAATTACACGTATATTTTTCTATACAATATATACTTTCAGTAATATCCCACACAGACAAAAATATATATTCAAATATATGCGGAATTTATATATTTTTCATATAAAGTAAAATATATTTTTTCGATAAAATTTATATTAATTTTATATTTAATTTATACAACTTATTGCCGTTTTATGAACGATTTATAAATCACGTATATATTATATATAAACGAATATATTTTAAATATAAAAATATATGTAAAATAATATATTTTAAAATATATTTTTTGTCCGTGTGGGATGAGTCATATTTATTCTATATATTTTCTATAGATTTCATTGTATAAAATTTAAAAATAATAAAATAAATTATACTTTTTTCCTATAAAAAATGTATAAGCGTCAATATATATAATATTATATTTATTATTTATTTTTATCCACTATATTTTTTAGTTTAGTATTAACCCGGGGATGATCATGGATACCGATTCATTTTCATGGCTGTTGTGAAAACAGCGCTCCATTGTGCAATTCTGCCGAAATACGAAAATTGGTTGGGGGTTTTGAACTCGGGCTCGCCTATGATGCATAATAGTAATCTCGGTAATTAATTTCGTTACAGAAAAGCGGTTTCACAGTGGACGCTAGCCCCGAAACAATAAAATTTATTTGTCCAAAATGAACGGCCCACGTTTGATAATACCAAAACGCTTCTGAAATTAATATTCAGGCGCGTTACACGGAAACATAAATCGGCCCCGGATTGTCGATTTCGGTGGAATTTTGCCCCGAATGAAATTTGACGTCGGTTGATGAGTTTCCTGTCAATCGATTATTGTAAGCCACCAAAAATGATTAGACGAATGATTGGCAACTGCGGCGAGCCGATTGGACGGTCCCGGCCATTTGAATATGGATTATAAACATGAGCATTGTGACTCCACTTGAAGGGGGGGTTGCAAATTCACTTTCGCTTATTGACTTTTGCGCCGAGTTTGCGGGCAAACTTGCGAGCCGAAAATTGGTCTGCCGTGGAAGGCGCTCGTTCGTTTATGTTAACGCGTTGCTTGGCGATGATAAAATTTCAAGTGCCAACCTGAACTAGTTTCCGCTTCGAAAGGGAAACGGCAAACGAGAAAATCGGTTAATCTAACTCCGCCAAGTTATGTCTCGCGCGGGGCTACTCTATTTGAGTTGCTTAAACGTTCTGTCGTACTTCCTCGACAAGTTGCTGTGCATGTTTCATGAAAAATCAAAAATGAACACACCCGGCCAATCAATTTTTCCCCGTTCCATCATTTTTGTTACAATGAAAAATTCAAACATTTTTATACACCTTTTTATTTTAAGAGAATAAAATATTCTTTATAAAAACGATAGCTGCTGAAACGTTGAATAAACACATTTTATGGCTCTCGTTATGAAAGATATAGGAAAATGTTTAGGTCAAAAACAGGATTTTCATGTTTGGAAAAAAAGATTTTGTTAATTAAAATGAAAAAAAAGAGAAGTAAACGAGAGAAATATTTTTATCAGAGGGAATATTAACATTGAATAATAATTATTATGAATTTGGAGCCGAGTCTTGTTCGCCTTTATTAATTTTGTGGAAAGATGGATTTAATGAGAATTGAAACATATCCAATAATTAACCTGAATCCTGTACATTTTAGATTGATATTGATTATAATTTACATGGGATACCTTAAAGGGAATACGGAATAATTAGCCTGGCAAAAATTGAATAGATTAATTTCAGTTAGGAAACTCGAAATAAACTCGAGTGAATTAAAAAAAGTTTGTCTCAATTTTCTCAGTTTGACCGAAACAATTACACCGAATTATCAAATTGGAACTGTTTGCTTCGTTTGGTTGTGGCTTTTCGGTTGAAATATTTTTTAAGCTGTGGAAATAGAAATGATTGATCATACTTTTGTTCCTCAAGCTCAAAACTTTTATTTATCAGACCATCCATTTTCATTATAACAGTTGGCAATACAATTTTCCGTCGACAAAATTTATGATAATGGCATTCGAGATTCCGATGTATATAATTACTTTTATTACGCACTTAAATAAAACGCAAAACGAATGATCAAACACAAAACGACAGAACAAAATAATAATAATGATGAAACTAGAGGCAAAACACATCGATTGAAAAAGAACATTGACAAAGAATATTGTTTGCCATTTAATGACGATGTTATCACACTCATTTTAATTATTTTTCTATGATGCGAAAGAAAAAAAAGGGAAGAAAAGAAAAAATAGAAAGAACAAACGTGAAAGCCATTTTTCCCATCAACGGAATGAGTTTTTGCGATTGATATTACAACTAAGACAAGTTTGCATCGATTTTTTCAGGATGAATTTACGCCATTGTCCTGGTACATTTCACCATCCGCGAATAACTTGATACGAGTCGCTCTCTGATGCGACAAGCCGGACGAAACGCGCGGAAAATTAATATTCCAATTTTCTCGTGACATTTTGATGCTTTTATTATGATAAAAATACCCGACTATTTAAACGTCGAACGAGATGCTTTTTTTGCCCTCGCCTGTTATTCGAAAAAAAAAAAGGAAAAACTTCGACTATCGAAATTTCATTGGAAGTATTTGACTGTGCGCATTTTCATTCAACAAATTTCCACATCCGACCAAAGAGAGCAAACATTTTGGATTGCTTATGAAAAATTAGCAATCAATTCACTTTTTAAAAACTCCGGGTTGCGCAAGTTTTTTCCAAGCACGTGAGAAACAGCTTTTTCGTCTGAATAAAAATACATCGAACATTTGAAAGTAAAACATTGATTTTGCGTTCGTTTTCTCAATTGTTTTCCATTGGTCGAAAGGCCTCTCATATCGAATATTATAAACACCGCCAACAGTTTCCTTATTTTTCAATTATTCATCCTTCGCAAATGTTTGTAAAGTTGAAAAAAAAAACGAATGAACATTTTTGATAAAAATCATGAACACGAAAATACCGTTTACAAAAGTTATAAAAATTGACGCCAAAATTATTCAGCATTGGAAATTCTCCAAATAATATTTCGACTTATCGCCTCTGAATTTAATAACTTCATATGATCCCTATGATCTGAATTTCTAGGCAGAGGAAAAAGAGAAAAAAACGATATAAAAAAATACGTTGAACGAAAATGAATTTCTTTTCCAGTCGGAGTTTATGCCGGCTTTCTTCGTTTCGAATGAAAATAGACGGAATATTTCTATTATGTCCAATCTCTGATCTTCTTCAACACGATAATTCAACGAGAGTTCAAACGTTTAATGTTACGGGGATGAATTTCCTGGTTTGAATTGCAAATGTGGAAATACTGCATAATGGCCCAATCACAGGAATCGTAAACAGTCAGGGCCAATTTCAAACTCCGAAAAAAAAACATAAACAACTGAAAAAATTTAACTCGGTTGATTGAACTTTGAAGAAATTTTACCATACTGTAGAGTGACATGGTCATAAGTACAAAAACAAAATAAAAATACTATTTTTACCATACAGATGATAATTTTTCTTGAAATATAAATGAAAAAAAAAATTGATACAAAAATTTTGCGTTGTATTGTTCAATCTAATAAGAATGTCATTTATGACGTTGTTACTGTACTGTCTGATAATTTTAATATAATCTTTTTTCTCCGTGTTGTAACTACTAAAATTGCAGTTATTGTAACTATATATATTGAATTTTACTATAATGTCTGATTCGTTTTTTGATCAACTCAAAATTTTTAGTCAAACTGACAAAAAATTATTGTAACAATAACTTGATCCAAATTTTTGAAAAACTCGTTCAAATTTTTGACTGATTTGATACTGAGAATAATACGATATTATTAAAATCAGTGTGCAACTAATTATCTTTCTTTGAATCAAATCAAACGGATTGCAAAATTTAATTTATCCGTCAATTTTAACACAAATTTCAAAGTTATGATGTTTTTAACAAAATAAATAATAATAAATTCAATAGCTCATGCGTCAACTGATCAGTTTGCATTTTAACACGAATTTTAAAGTTGAAATGTTTTCAACAAAATAAATGATAATAATTCCTATAGCTTTACGTCAACTGATCAGTTTGCATTGTCGAACAATTATGATTCATGTTTGATGTTACTAAATTCCCAAATCTGCACCACTCAGTCCGACTAGAACTGACTCAAAAATAAACTCGCATTTTCTATTAACAAATACCCATTTTTTCTGTCGGTGTAGGGTTTCTCGAATTCGAAACAGTCTGAAAAGTTGTCGGGGGCAAAGTTTTGCACTCTGATATTGGAGTCGTTGCAAAAGCTATACATCACAACGGCACAACATTTTTCCATAAGCCTCGAGTGTTTCCATTTCATCGCGCTCAATAAGTATTCTAATCTATGCGGCAAAAGTTTCGAATCATGAATATTGATAGAGATTGGGCGAGTGCGAGCAAGCTGTTCCAGCTACACTTGCAGCCACCCCCAAAATGCTGTTTGGAATGTGAGAACAAATCCATCAGCACCGGCGGAGTCTCTGTAACGTGCGGACGGCCAGAAAACTTTTAATTAAGGTTGCGTGTGCGGAGTTTGGCAACTCGAACGCCAGTCGAGGAGGGCCAATTACTCTGCGAGAATCACAGACCCCAAGTTATTAAAATATTTGATCACTTTGCGCCACGTAAAATGATTATCTGGTTAGATCGCTTGTAGATCACACTTATTACAAAATTTGCGCCCACACAAACTTGTCCGCACGTATGAACACAAGTGACATTCCAAATAATTACACCCGTTCTCACGCATCGTGGCGTGCAGGTGTAATGGAGAGAGGGGGGGGGGGACAAAGACAACATCAGACAGATTACGTTCTCGGACAGTTTTCCAACATGGATCGTAGTCAATGTCCTAAGATTGCTCAACTTTTCATAAGTCCACTTCGGTATTTACCTAAGCACCCAGAGAACCACAAAAATCTGAACGAACTATTTTTTTCCCCCAACCCCATTTTTCATTCCCGTGAGTTTCATTTCATGAAACTATTCACAATACCTTTGCAAATATTTTGACAACTGGAATAACTCTCAGTAAACCAATCTTTTTTATCTCAACCAAGTTTGAAAATGTCCCTTGGACGATAACACTGCACCCAAGCGATGCAATGTTTATTGGTCGTATTTCGACAACCATGTTTACAACATTATCGTAACACTTTTTCATTTCCTTGGTCAAGCACTGGTTACTAGCGATCCCTCGTGAACAACGTCCGTTAACCAGCTGATTCATGACTTTTTCATCACACGTTACAATTTACATCGGTGCTCGTATCCCGTTGAGTCCCTTGCCTTCATCTCGAAACCTCGTTTAAACAATTCAAACTAAACCAAATGTACAATATGCACTCGTGCAATCCTCCGTCGAGTGTTATCTCAGAGTAACAAATTGGACCGGATGTTTTGTTGTAGGTAGGAGACTAGAGAGAGATAGAACTCTACCTGGTGAGAATAGAATTCCGTAGTGCCATTAGGGAACCTGAACCGAAAGGGGCTGTGTACAGGACAGTTGAATCTGAATGGGCTCTCGGCGGGTATCCTGGACGGCTGGTGCGAGTGGGATCCATAGATGACCGTGTCCATGAGCATGGGCCTGATGGGTGGATGGTCGAGGGAGCGGCACGAGTAGTTGAAGGGCCTGACGGCGTGCTCGTGGCACTGGGGCGGCGGCGGCAGGGCCTGCCGGTGGTCCAGCAGCCTGGGTACGTGCTCGGCCGATCGGCAGCCGTGGTCATGTCCGTGGAGCAGGTGGTGGTGCTCGTGCAGGTGGTCCATCAGTCGGCAGGGGTGGTCCACGCTCCGCACCGCGTGGTGGTGCACGTTGGGCGCGAAGCACGGCAGCTCGACGAGCCGCGCCTGGTCGACCGACCGCAACGACTCGGTGGATCGGGACCGGCACTCGCCCGGCTGCCGATGGACGGACTCCACCGAGCGCATCGACTCCATCGAGCGCATGGCCTCGCGCATGCTGTGCTCGATGGGCCGCATCGGCAGGGGTCCGTCGACCTGCACGGCCGGTCCCAACATCGCGCATCCGCAGCGTGACCTTGGGGCGTCCAACCGCCGCTGTACGAATCCATCTAGGCGTCAAGCCGCCATGCCGAGTCGCGCGACACTTTTACGGCCCGTCCGTCACTTGCCAGCACGTGACCAGATGCCATTTGGCCTCGAGCATACGCGACCGCCGCAAACCCTTGCGACAACAACGACACCACGCATCACACTGAACTTTGCGGCCGAGCCGAGCGCGCATCCGAGCCACGCAATCCAACCCAATCTCTTTCATCCCACCTCCGACGCTCCCGTGCACAACTGCGCCTTCATGCCGCCCCCCCCCCGCCGGCAGCCTCGTTCCCCGACGAATGAATCTCCTCATGATATCCAGCCGCCTCCGCATCTCCTCCTCCGGCGTTCCTTTTTTTTTGTCTTCCTTCTTCCTGTTTCCTTGGTCTTGGTCCTCTGCAACCCCCACGAATGGCACGTGCTGTTCATTTCGACAACACACGCAATCCGCGTGCTTTGAGTATATTCGTAAACAGACAATTTTTGCGCTCTTCTTTTCGGTATTGAAATCAAAGAATGGGTGTACAAAGACAAAGGAATAAGGATCGCAGTTACAATTTGGCATACCTTTTTTTTTGGAACTGAAATCAAAATTTTGTTTATGAATGAAAATGACTCGACTTTTTGAATTGAAACTTTTGGAAAATTAAATAGAAAGATTATTATATCTCAATTTAATACACTTAGTTGTCTCAAATTAAGACACTTCGGAGAGTGTCGATTTAGGAAGATATTGAAACTTTTTTTACGCTGATAAAAAATCGGTATTTTTGAGTAATAAAGAAGAGATTGTTTTTTAGTCAACTTCAGTCAGAGTGATTCATGCCAACTTGGCAATTTAGTAACGTTAAACATGAATTATATGGTTTGACAAAGCAAACTGATCAGTTGACGCAAAGCTATAGGATTTATTGTTATTTATTTTGCTAAAAACATTTTAAGTTTAAAATTCGTGTTAAAATTGACGAATAAATTAAATTTTGCAATTCGTTTGATTTGATTCAAAGGTATATAATTACTTGCACACTGATTTTGATGATATTGTAGTATTCTCAATATCAAATCAATAAAAAGTTTTTTCCAAAAATTCGGATCAAGTTATTGTTACAATAATTTTTTGTCAGTTTGACTGAAAAATTTGAGTTGATCGAATATATAGTCTAACTGAATATACAGTTATGATGACTGGAGTTACTACTAGATTTCCAGTTATTCTAACTATAAACGCCAAAATAAAAATAATATAGTTCAATCAACGAAGTAATTTTTTTTTGTTTTTTTCAATATCTAAAATCAAAAAACAAATGTAGAAAAAATGACAAAAAAAAAGACAGATCGGTTAGAGTTACAAGAATAAAGTATTTTTTTGTAACCGGAATTAAGATATTTTTTTATATTGTTGGTTGTATTAAGTAAGTCCTTTCGAATTTGAACTATGAAAGATCGCCGGCGGAGATGAACATTTAAAAAGTTTTTAATGTTATTTCATGTAAGCTGCTTTTAGATTCTTTAGTCGAAGGATTACTTGATCTTGATGACACGCGAACAGAAAAAAGAAGATTGATCCGATTGCAAAATTGTTGATTCACAATTTTAAATAGAGACCAGAAACAGATTAAGGCTAAAAATTCAGTCGAAAAAAGTTATTTGAACGAAAAATGAAAATAAATACACGAATACAAAAAAATGAAATGATAAATAACTTTTGTAATTCTGAATTTTAAATGTTGATTGTCAGCTTCAAAAATTGTGTACTTTTGATTGTGAAAAAATTGTTAATATTCATGGATTCAAAGTTGTGGGAAAATTTTTATTCGAGCGGGACGATAATTTATGTTTTCCTCTGTCAAAGAGATTCTGATATGTTGGGATCATGAAAAATGCTAATGCCTGGCGACCCTTCACTGTTACGAGTTCGCGTTACATTTTTATTGATCAGGTAATTGTAAACCGATACCTCGTCGCGTTGGGATTACATTAAATGTTTACCAAACAAGACAGTTACGTTGGTTTAGTGTTGCTTTACTTGAGTTCAGCCTCAAGAACAATAACAAGTTAAAGTGTACTTTAAACAGATTTAAAGATGTTGCTTGATTGTTGATGCTTCGTTGACAGGTTTTCGTCGGGGCCGAATATAGGAAATCAATAATTTGGGTTATTTGATGGGCTGGCTGCCAAGTTTAAGCTGTGCCAAATTTTGCCCCCAAGATTATTTAACAAATAAATAATACGTCCGAACGCAAACAAAAGTTTGCGAAGAAGAACACGATTTCCCAAGACAGCAGGATTGATGGCAAAATCTTTCGTACTTTAACATCTTAATTTTTATTTTAATTAATTAATTTTCAAATGGGAAAAGAAATTAACATTTGATAATTTTTTTCTAAGTAAGACGAATGATTTTTTTCTTTTTTTTTGATTGTTCAATAATACTTTCTGCATTGTAATCTCCTGAATTATCATGTTCATGGATGCTTTATCTTTGAAGAATTTCAAACTGACAAGAGGATAATGAAAAGCTCCTCCTTGTTGAACTTTGTAACAAGAATTAGTAAAAACAAAATGAGAATTGATCAGTCGTGAAAGTGGCGACGAACGTTTCCATAAATGCGTCGAAAAATTGGATATCTCGAAACCCCCCCCCCGAACCATATTTTTCCCATCTCGTGTAAAGTCACTTTCGAATCCGGAGAAAACCCTGTCCAATTACGATCCGACGAAAATCGCGCTCCAGTAAGTCGTTGAAGCGTTTTTAAAAAACCGTGACAAATGAATAGGTTTAATTACTCCCTGCTTACTAATTAGGCATCTCCTGTCTCACAAATTCTACACCTCATTTTTAAAATAATCTCGAAAAAAAATCAACCTTCAGGTTTTTTTTTATCAAAAGAGAAGCTGATGACGCCATCATTTCTAATGAACACA
Source organism: Trissolcus basalis (assembly GCA_025266255.1). Taxonomy (NCBI): domain Eukaryota; kingdom Metazoa; phylum Arthropoda; class Insecta; order Hymenoptera; family Scelionidae; genus Trissolcus; species Trissolcus basalis. The sequence continues at coordinate 2,757 of JAAMPD010001248.1, read as the reverse complement.
CCAAACGAAATTGCAAAAATTTTTGAATCATTGAAATGCGCGAGTCGGAATGAAAAAAAAGAAAAGAAAAAAACGAAGCTTTGAAGGAAAAGCACACGTTCGGTTGATTCGGCGTGAAAAATCTTCAAAGTTGGGGGTCATGTGGAGGGGACGAAGTGCATGCCATGCCCTCGACAATATGATCAGCTTTATCAGCGTTTTCATCTTCATGAAAATTCACCGAGGAAGTCATTTGTCTACCTTCTTCCTGTTGCTTTCCGATTCTTAAAGTTACAAATTATTCAATCCCCTAGTTGGACTGTGAGAAACAATAATGTCTAGACCAACCTTAGATTAATTGCTCCATTAAATCTTTATCTTGGATTTCAAGCGTGAGATATTTTTTTCAATTTAGAAAAAAAATTCCACCTTAAGAAATACTTATAAGATTATATATATAATAATATATAAAAAAATTCATACGTTCGTTTGGAAGATTAATTGGAAAATTCTGATATGCGTTAAAAATTAATCTCTGAAATTCACTATAAGAAAATTTTATACGTAAGACATTTCATTTATGAAAAAATGATAAAATAATTTGAAAAAAAATTCTACTTCAAGAAATGAAATTACATGTATATAATAAAATATATAAAAATTGTTGCATTCATTTGAAAAATGTAAATTGTAAAATCGAATGAAAAAATTCTGAAATTTGTTTCGTTAGTAAAATTTAAAACGTAAAAAACTTTATTGATTATCCAAAAAAAACTTTATCTCAAGAAATACGATTATATATTATAAAATATATAAAACTTACATTTATTCGAAAAATGATTTTTAAACTCTAATTAAAATATTCTGCAATTTGTTTCGTTATAACGATCAATATATAAAAGATAAATAACATTCAAAACGTCAGATATTTTATTTCATTTAAAATTTTTCCATCTCAAAAAATCATAAAATTATATATAAAATAATATATACAAAAATTAATATGTCCATTAGAAAAATCAATACAAACATTCTGAAATGCATTGAAGATGAAACTATAAACTATACTTATAAAATCAAAAACGTAAGACATTTTATTTATAATAAAAAAAATTATACTTTAAGAAATAATAAAATAATAATAAAAAATATGAATGAAAATTAATACATATTCATTTGGAAAATCTAATCACAAAATTATTAAATTTGTTTTGCTAATGATAATAAATCTATAAGATATAATAAAAAAACTTTCCCAATATTCATATACCACATTTCTTCCAAACTCTATATGTTTAATTAAAAAACTTATAATGATTTTTCGAACAGGATTTTCGTTCGACGAAAACAGCAACCCCCGGCTTCTTAATAGAGAGGCGACAAGTCATGGAGATTCAGTAGAAGCTGACCTATATTAATACACGGAAACCCGAAACTAGCCGAGTCGAAATTTAAGCGAGATTTATATGGAGGGGTGTTTCTGCCTCTTATCGAGCGTGCAGTGATGTACTTAGTCACAGTATCAGAGCTACTGACAGGCTGCAAAAAGAACTCGTTTGTTATCGCTCCGTACGTGCTCGCACGAGCGTGTTTCTTATTTGAAGATTATTCTGCATAAAGAGTGAATGATAATGGAATTTGCATTTCTTACAAAAAGGGTGCAGACGAATGCGAAATCACAGTGTCGCGAGACGTTACTGTTTCAATTAAACATCCTTACCTAAATTAACCAGCTGCTCTTATTCAAATTACGAAATAAATCATTTTGATTCTCTCTAAAAATAAAAATTACAAAAAAAGAAAGAAAAAGATCAAAAAAGAAAACACAAAGAAGAGATAAATTTGTTTATATAATTCAGAATCTTGAACAATGTGTCTTGTCAATGTGTCTGAACGTGCCCAACGTTATGTGCGCTTTGAGAAAAAGTAATCTCTCACTGCAAATGAAAAGGAAAAATCTTTTCTATCGTCAAAGTATGTGAATTTGACCTCTGACCTCTGGTTCTAAGGGATTGTGTACAAAAAGTATTAGCGTAGAGTTATATATTTTTTTTTTCGTCGAAGAAAATACAACTTAGAAAATATATACTCCTTTGCATATTTTTATAAACAATATTTTCCACAGGGGATGGGGAAAAAAAACTTTTTATCTTGCCTTTTGGACGAAATTTTTTTTTTCTCTTCCATATTTTCGTGTATCCTCTTGCATGAATTGTTTGGCCCGATAAAAAAATATGCGATACGAGCGCGAATTCGCTATCGTATTTTAAACAAAGCTGTTTTTTGTTCTTTCATTATAAATACAAAATAATATGGAGATAGTGTTTGTCTTTTAAATTTATTTTCTGCCTCTGTTGCGAAACGGGCGGATTAAAATATTAAATTGAATTTAAAATTATAATACTTCGCAGTTTGATTCAATTGGTAACGTTTGAGAAAAGGTAAAACTTGTCGCTGATCTCAGGATCTGTTCAATTAGACAGAATGTAATTAGACCGAAGAATCCACACTGATTTACGTTCGGATATATCAAACAAACATTTTGGATAACCAGCCGCCAGTGCACAATTTAACGATAAAGTTTTTCAATTTATCAGTACAAATTAGGCGAGGATTTTCGATAGTGGAAAAAAAAAAAATTTGAGACAACTTAGCCGAGAAAAAAAAAGAACCTTAATACGGGCGATGACAGACCAGTCAGATTAGAACCGTTTTATTAACCAGCCAAAGTTAACGAGACTTTCAACGTTCNGAAAAAAAAAAAAAAAAAAAAAATAT
>JAAMPD010001247.1:27260-53398 GCA_025266255.1 Trissolcus basalis | reverse complement strand
CCCTAGTGAAAAGGATCATATATTGTCCATACATAAAACATATATTGACAATATATTATTTGAAAAATCATATATTGACCATATATTGACAATATATCATCCATATATTGTCAATGTATTTTCAATGTATTGAAATATATGAACAATATATTGACCATACATAGACAATATATTGCCAATCTATGAACAATATATTGATTTTTTTTGGAAAATTGCTAATATATTGCCAATATACAGTCCATATATGAAAAATATTTAAAAATATATGGTCAATATATGATTTTATGAAAAATAATATATTGTCAATCTATTGATAATATATGACAATATATCATCTTTTTTACTAGGGTTCGCATGAAATGTTGTATACTTTTTGTGCGACTGTTGATTGCTTTTATTGTTTTTGTTTTCATTTTGTTATTTGGTTACCTGTGAAGCGAGAGCAAATTTTAAGTTTTTAAAAACGCTGTCATTTTCCAGCGGCCACGTTCCACAAGTCCACAACAGTATTTTGTAACAATGAAAATCAGTTTCTAAATTTAAACTGTTCGATTGCATTTTGGGCAGGTTTTGTTTCTCGTTTTTATTGTTGTCATTCATAACAATATTAACGAACGTGAAAAATATGTCTTAACTACAATTTCATTTTCACTTTTTTAAACTCCGCAGATGTACTTTTGTTGTAACATTTCTTTTATATACTTATAATAACGTGCACCTTCTATCGATCACGTAAAATGATATTTACAGTCTGTTTACGAATGAGCTTCGGGATTCTTTTTTAAAATAAGTTTGCATTAAAAAAAGTTGAAGTTGAAAAACATATTTATATTATTTTATCAAATCATTTTTTATGAATAAAAGAAAAAAACTTTTGTTGTGTTGGAAAAAATAAAAAGGAGATGTTACTTCAGTTAATTCATTAATAATTTACAACGCATAAACAGAACGATATCCGTTGGAAGAATTGTTCGAACATTTTTATTTTTAAATTAATAATTGATATAGGCTTGTTTCAAGTTCTAAATTACGGTTTCTTTTTTTATCATAATTTCTTATTGTTTTTACGCACAAAGATGGTTATTAAAAAATAGTTTTTTCTCGGGTGTTTACATAAAGTTAAGGTCAACAAAAAGTCGTTATTTACGTAGCTATTTTTTCTGAAGATAAACAAATTATTTTAGAAATAAGAAAGTTTCTCAAAGGGAGATGAAAAGATGTTGGAATTATTGAGAAAAATAAGAAAAGAAATATGAAATGAAATACTACCGAGTGCTAAGAATAAAGTTTGTAATTACTGGAGCTTTACACCTCTACAACAAGTTTTGTATTTATCGAGGATTTCATTTTTTATTAAATACTCATAAATATAAATCATCCTTGAGGTTTTAATAATTTTGAACAATATATGAGAAAGGGAATTTTATTTTGATAATCCATGTGAAAAATAACGTGGTCGTCAGAAGTTAGTTATTTGTCCTCGATCTATTCGAGGATTTTAAAAATAAATTTGTCACATTTTTTAATGCAGTGATGGAAAAAAATATTGCAACTAGTGAGTGAGTTTTAAAAATGTTATATTTATTTATTTATTTAATATTTCAAATAACTATTATGAAGGTAAGTGAAAATTTTTCTTTTTTACATTGTTCGTATACGAATCACGAGATATTAAACTTGCTACTTTACTTTCTGTACGAATAAACGATAATTCTTAGAAATGAACATACAAAAATTCTGTAACACACAAATAAAGTGTGCTTTATTTTTTTGTGTGAAGTTTTATTCTTCACGTTTTATATTCAGCTTGACATCAAAGTTTTGGTTTTCATTCAAGAAATTTTTAATTTTCAATTGAAAATCATCTTACAGATACAACTATAGCAATAAAAAATAGTTTGAGGATGGGTGAAAAAATGAAAAAAACTGAATTCGTGTTTGATTCGCTAGCATTTAAGATACTCAGGATTATGCTCGAAATCATTGGTGTTTGGCCTTACTCACAAAAAGTGTTGTCTAGATTTCTTCGGATATCACACTGCTTCAACATAGTTATCCAAAAAACTTTAATGGAGGTAACTGACTAACTAGAGGAATAACCCTAGTAAAAAAAATCTTATATTGTCCATTTATAAAAAATATATTGACAATATATTATTTCCAAAATCATATATTGACCACATAGTATCAATATATTGTCAATATATTATCAATATATTGTCAATGTATTGACAATATATTGACAATGGATTGACCATACATAGACAATATGTTGATTATTCCTAAAAATTGTTAATATATTGCCAATATATGGTTGATGTATGAACAATATTTAAATTAAATGATCAATATATTGATAATATATGGACAATATATGATCTTTTTTACTAGGGGATATATATTCTGATATATTTTTTCAAATATTGACCATACATGATTGTATTTATTATAAATGGCCATAATAAAAGTTTCTCATTATATATAGACAACTGATAGACACATATAAGAGACAAAAATTATGTCAGTCTAGCCGGCGAACCGCATCCCCAATCGATCGATATTTTGTAATAGCAACCATCGTTTAGACTGTTTTGTTCCTCATCTTTAATTCATTTCACGAATCCGTATTATGAATATTTGCATCAATTACAATCTACACCCAAAGTACACATAGTAAGAATAATACCACGTTTCCCTCTCTTTTTTTTTTCATTAAGAAAAACGAGCGGTTGTTATGAAAGAAAATAATTCCTTTCATCAATTTGTTTTAAAACAATATTGTAAAGGATAATTGTTGTGCTGACAATTGACCAAAAAAAAAAAGTTTCTTTTTTCATTTCATTTGGCAGTCAAAGTTTTGCAGGATTTGTTGGTACCCTCGTTGGCGAGGTGGAAATAAAAAAGTTTCGCGATGAATTAAAAAGATCACGCCGGTTTCTATAGGTTGCTGTTATTTACACAAATATTGTTTCAGAAGGAGGAAAAAAGTTGGTCGGCACCGAAAGTCGTCGTCGTTTATTTTGTAATCGCGCCATTGTACAAATTGGAAAAAGGGTCGAAAAAGAAACAATCGTAACAAAAGTCAATTGATCTGTGCCATCAGTCGAGTTTGCGAAGTCAAAGCAACCTATTTATGCTTCGTTCAGGGTCGTTTTACAGCTATCTATATATACATGAATGAAATATCAATATCCTGTACTCGTGTAATGAAAATTAATAAACGGAAGGAAGCGCTTGACATCGAACAAAGTTACATGAAATTTAAACAAAAAAATTGCCGCCAACGTTTCCCGATATCCGCCTCAATGACAAGTCAAGTCGAATTATCTTATTTACGTTCGCAAACTCGCAGCTTTCAAAAGTTTGTTTATCGTTAATACAAGTTGAACAAGTTTCAAATGTTATCTAACAAATGAAAAAATGAAAAAGGGAGAGAAAAAAAGGAAACGGAAGGGAACATCTAGATGTTTGGCGCCCAATATTTTAGGCGCCAACAATGAAAAGTATCTAATATTATAGCGTCCAGTATTTTACGAAACCAAAAATATTATGGCGTCAAATATTTTAGGCGCCATAATTATTGAGTCTTAAACAATATGGCGCTTAATATTTTGGGCGCCAAAAATAATATGGCACTCAATATTATGGTAACCGAAAATATTAGGGTGTCCAATATTTTGGGCGCCATAATTATTAAGATTCAAATAATATGACCAAAATAATATAGGACTCAAATATTATAGCATCAAAATAATAAGGTGCCCAACATTTTAGAGCCAAAAATATTATGTCACCAAAAATAATATGGCTCCCAAATATTATGGCGAACAATATCATAGAAAATAAAAATAATATATGACCCAATATTTTAGGCGCCAAAATAATATTTGAACTATTATTTTAGGCGCCAAAATAATATTTGCGCCAATATTTTAGGTGCCAAAATAATATTTGAGCCATTATTTTAGGTGCCAAAACAATATTTGAGCCAATATTTTGGGCGCCAAAATAATATGGGACCCAAATATTTTGGCGTCAAAAATAATATAACGCCTAACATTTTAAGCACCATAATAATATATGACCCAAATATTATAGCGCCCAATATCATAGAAGCTATAAATAATATATGACCTAATATTTTAGGCGCCGAAATAATGTCGAACCCAAATTTTAGGGCGCCCAATATCATGGGAGCCAAAAATAATATAAGACCCAACATTTTAGGCGCCAAAATAATATGAGACCCAAATATCATGACGTCAAAAGTAATATTTTTTATTATAGGAGCCTAAAATTTTAGGCGCCATATTTATTAAATCTCAAACAATATGGTGCCTAATATTATGGCCTCGAAAACAATATAGCGCCTAAATAATGCCGCACCCAATATTTCAGGTAGGAAAAATAATATAGCGCCCAATATTTTAACTCTCAAACCTATTATAGTGCACAATATCTTACACTCGAAAAATACTAAATCCCAAAGAGAAGAAAGAAATAAAAAAAGAAAGAACGTTTATGGTTCAATTAGTGCGTCATAATTGATTTTCATTCCTTTTGCGAAACCAAGAAAAAAAATCATTTTGAATGTGTCGGCGATTCTTGGGGAGAATTTGCAGTGTCCCTGAATGTGCGTCAAGCTTCGCAGGACAGGGGCGGAGGCGAGAGGGGGGAGGGTTAAATTCACGCTGTTTCTACAGCGACGACCCAGTTTCTCCATCCAGGATGAATGGTTCCTGTTCCTCCTCGCGTCACCGATCTCAAACTGGGTCAATCCCGGCTCTTTCGTTTCATGAAGCTCTCTGAATCGCTGCGCGTAACGCAACCCCTCCGCCGCCTCTTCCTCCGCGATTTCAACCCTATTAGATATTCAATGCCGCGTCGTCGATAAATCAAAACTATGTCATTGAATCCTTACACAATTATTTTATTGAATAATCAAATTAATTGAGTCGATTTTAATCCGGGACACACATTAACGTTTCATTCTCTTCATTTGTTTAAATAATCAACATTCTTGCTTTTGCAATCAATATTACACATAAGACATCAAGGTGCAGGATCAAAAGGACACTGAAATATTCAAACCCGACGTCAATTTGGCTCCCTCTGGTAATTTGTTTACAAATTCGTTTTTCATTTTTCAACATTTTTGAGAAAATTCTTAAGAAAGAGAAAACCTTTTACACCGTTGAGATATGTGATTATATATAGCGTGTCCATATATGGTCGATTTGATTCTTTTTATTGAAGGACGATTTTGATTGATAAGAAAACGTGAGAACACAGATGACCCATTTTTAAATACAATTCATATTCCGTATCATCTTTTTGCTTATCGTTACTCCGAATTCATGAATTATATCCGCATAAAATATGCAAGCAACATATTCTGATAACTAAATACTCCGATGTTTGTACGTCGTGACGTGAATTCGTATATAATTCATCGCCGTGTGATTGAATGAATAAATGTGAATGAAACCACGTATCCAGGTAGCGTTATGATCTTACAACTTCATATATAGATATATCTCTCTATACCCCGCCTATATTGTTCGTGTACTTCTTTTTCCTCATCACCATTTTATTCTGAATGAAAACTTTTTATCCTTAAATGTTTTTTTTTAACTCCCTTCTCTGAGCTTTATTTTTATCCCATCTAATATAAGAAAATAAATCAAACTGAGATAAAAATTTAGTTTTTGAAATAGTGTACCTGATTAACACGCAAATTACCAAAACCATGATTATATACTATATATATTTACCCTACTATACATTTTCATGTCACTCAAAAATGAAATACAATTCAAGCATAGTTGCAATCATAATATTTGAATGAAATTTTTAGATTCTTTCATTTTGCCAAATAAAGTTTGTCGATAGTAGAGGAAATGGTTGAAGTTTTTCTTAAATGTAATATAAAGATGGATAGAATGAAAGAAGAATGAAAAAAGTTGTAGGTATAAAAATGTTACGATAATGTAAATGATAGTAGAAACTAAAGTTGGGAATATAAGGAAGGCGAAGTGCACGCCCTCGGTGTATACATTAACGATGGTTCATATGATCGTTGAATGAACAACGAAATGAATGAAATCTGTATTGCAACGGGTATCGTGAATATGGCAGGGCTAAGATTTTTGCTTTGGTGTGGCAGCCTTGTCCATGCGCATCACGGGGTAAGTCACAATTGATCGGCAGAAAAATGGGGGGCCATGTGGCGGGAGAGATGCATCAACAGAAAGCCGCTCAATGAAACGAGTAGCTGCGGGCACACGGATATACGAATGGACGACACCGAGCCATTGAAGGGTACGGGCGCACGCGCGCAGCCCCGACAAGCTCCAACGAGGACGTAACCCCGTAGTGGTCACGATTCTTTCTACATCTTTTCATTATTTATTTATTATTATTATTTTTTTTTTTTTACTGTTTTTCCCTTTTTTTCTTTTTTTTTGTTTTTTTTTTTTGTTATTGCATTATTATATTATTAAAGCGACTAAAATATTGGGTGCCATATCATTTATGACGCCATAATTTTTGGGTCCTATATTATTTTGGCGCCTAAAATATTGGGCGGCATATTATTTTTGACGCCATGATATTTGCGTCCCATATTATTTCGGTGCGTAAAATATTAGGCCATATATTATTTATAGCTCCTATGATAATGGGCGCCATAATATTTGGGTTTTATATTATTATGGTGCCTAAAATATTGGGCGCTACATTATTTTTGACGCCAAAATATTTGGGTCCCATATTAATTTGGCGCCTAAGATATTGGGGGCCATATTATTTTTGACGCCATGATATTTGGGTCCCATATTATTTCGGCGCCTAAAATTTTCGTCATATATTATTTATAGCTCCTATGACATTGGGCGCCATAATATTTGGGTCCTACATTCTTTTGGCGCATAAATGTTAGGCGCTATATTATTTTTGTCGCCAAAATATTTGGGTTCCGTATTATTTTGGCACCTAAAATATTGGGTCATATATTATTTTAGCGCCTAAAATATTGGGTTATATATTATTTTTATTTTTTATGATATTGGTCGCCATAATATTGGCGCCATATTATTTTGGATGCCATAATATTGGGCGCCATATTATTTTGGCGCCTAAAATATTGGGTCATATGTTATTTTTATCTTCTATGAGATCGCCATAATATTTGGGTCTTAAACTATTTCGGCGCCTAAAATATTGGGTGCCATATTATCTTTGGTGACATAATATTTTGGATGCTATAATATTGGGCGCCATATTATTTTTGGCGCCTCATCATTTTGTTGCTATAATATTTGGGTTCTTATTTATCTATTATTTTCGTCACACTATTTGAATATTAATAATTATGGCGCCCAAAATATTGGACACCCTAATATTTTCGGCTACTATAATATTGGGTGCCATAATAATTTTGGCGCCCAAAATATTTGACAACATATTGTTTGGAACTCAATAATTATGGCGCCTAAAATATTTAACGCCATAATGTTTTTGGTTTTGTAAAATACAGAACGCTATATAAATTTCATACTTTCATTATTGGCGCCTAAAATATTGGGCGCCAAATATCTAGAATGAGAACACGACCCTGTAGTGGTCACGATTCTTTCTACCTATTTTCATTATTATATATATATTTTTTTTTTAACTTTTTTACTTTTGTTCTTTCTTTTTTGTTATTGCTTATAATTTTGCATATGTGTTTTTTCCATCAGCTTGTTTTTTTCATATACAAGCTGATACAGCGCGTTTCGCATGGCTACTCCTGTTATATTTTTCCCCATTCAATTTTTCCTCTTTTTTTTCTGTTTCATTTCTATTCTTTTAATAAAAATGCAAACGTATTCATTTTTTCTGTTTGTTTATTTGTGATCGCTATTGTAGAATAAATTTGAGAATTTAAATAAAATATTTTATAGGAGCATATATAAAACAGGATGAAATTTAAATTGTAAAAACAGTTTTGTTGTTCCCAAATTTTGTAGTTGCTTTTCATTTATTTTGTTACGAAATAACAAGTTATTTCCTAAAATAATAAAGTATTATTATTTTATAAAATAAAATCAGTAAAATTCAAAGTATTTAATTGTAAAAACACAAAATTGCTAAGAAAAATCTAATTGCGAAAAAATTTTGTTTTTATTGATTGTAAAAGTAAAAGGATCAGGATTATATTGGCGTTTTACAAGGATTAAATTTTGCAATTTTCGCACTGTCACTTGATAAAAACTTGATAGAAATAATACTTAAGCCGCAGATATAAATTTTGTTACTAAAAAAATTGTTGAAACTTTTTTTTTTTTTTTTCGTTCAAAATCAAATCGACAAGAAGGAAAAAAAGTTAAACCGGCTTATGTCACGTCAAAAAACGGATGTTCGGTGTGAAATAAACTTTTCCATTTACTCGTTAGATTGGCGAACCAACAACCAAACAAGATTCATTTTTATATATCGGTAAGGACATATATTTGTATCTCTATTAAGCCGGATGTATGCTCGATGCATTAGGGCTTTCCTGCGGAAGTACTTTTCAAAGAAGCTTCGAGAGTTAGACGTCGTTCCGAATCAAAGTTTGAGCGTGAGAAACTCGTCATGGTTTACAATAAAACCGTTCCTTTATCGCGCGTAACCGAAAAAACAAAATGCGCACACAAACGATGGTAACAAAAGGTGTAAAAAAACTTGAACCGAGGGGGATAAATTATTGATAACAATGTGCAATGTTATTCGGAAGAATAATTGGATGTAATTTCATCAAAAAGTTCGCTCTGTTTTTATGTTAATTAATTGACCGGATGGGCAATAAATAATAGATGGCCGAGTTTCCTGGATTTCCGGATTTATTATCGTCATCAAAGACAAAACACTTTGTCTACATGAATTTATCGAAACAGAAATTTCCTTCTTTTTGTTTCTCTCTAATAAAAACAGATCATGTTTAATTTATATGGTTCAATACATATTTATGTATAACAAATAATCAACGTTGTAAAACTAATATAAAAATAATGTCGATACATTTTTTATATTAAAAAAAATTGTAATGAAAAATTATTGTGGATTTGAAGAAATGAAATGTTTGAGTGTATGTAATGATATTTTTGAACAGTTTGTAGAATTGAATAAAAGAAGAGAATTCTGATATTATATGGCAAGGGTTGAAGAGTAGGGGTACCGCGGTGAAGGTGTTGTTCCGGTGACCCAGTTCGTCCCCGGGGGGTTGAATGAACGTGTAGAATTGACGTCATCGTCGACCCTGTTTCCGGTTCCCCGGATCAAGCAGATTCAGAGCTGAGGACGATTCTTCCTTATTGTGTGCGACCCAAAAAATTGTATCTCCCAAATCCAAGGACTCGGCCTGTCGTGACCCAGACGTTCATTCGGCCACAATCACTCCGAGCTTCAATGAATTTTCGGCTCCAGTCCCTAAAAAGGAAATTCATTCAGGATGTAAAAAAATACTCAACATAAAAATATCCATTCTAAAATATTCAATGAATTAAAACTTCTATATTATTCTTCTCAAATCTTACATCTCTTTAATCTACAAAATTGTAAAATTTTAATAAAATAAACATTTTTGACAGAGACATATAATATTTACAAAGAAACTGTTGTTTTGAATATTTAAACAATTTTTTAAATTTGAATTTTGAATAAAAAATGTCAGTTTGTGATTTATCATCTTATAAAAATGATTCAATCTTGACAATTTTGAGGGTATTACAAAATGTGAATTGAATAACAATTTTTAATTACAAAATATAATTTTTTATGCAATTTTTTCTGTCACACTATTTGTTTTAGAATTTTAAACGTTTTGAATTTCCCGCCAAAAAGTTTGAAACTAAAAGTCCCCAGTCTAGTTACTTTTTTGTTGTCGTCATGTTGGTCACTATGAAAATCACTTTGAAACACGTGCTTATTTCGCTGTCTGCAACAGTCTGTAAAATGTTTAGAATGTTTGTTTGACAAATGAACAAACAGGAGTTGACTTCGAAGAGGAACAAATAAACAAACAAGAAATGAAGATTCTCAAGCCGAAAAGGAAACCTGAGAGTGTACAGACACAGGGGGAGAGCAAACCGACACAAAATCAAGACAAAACAAACCAACAACAAAATCAAAATGTTGACAACAAACGAGCCATCACATATGAGATGGCCAAAAATAAAGGGTTGACGCCGCACAGAAAGAAAGATCAGAGAAATCCAAGAGTCAAATACAAAAATAAGTACAGAAAAGCTGTAATTCGTAGGAAAGGAGCTGTAAGTTCAAATTTGTTTTATATTTTTGTTCTTTTAGGTTATTTTTACTAATAACATTCAAACAATCAACAAATGACATGTTTATTTAAATATGTTTTTATAATTTTTGCAGATCCGAGAAGTCCGGAAGGAGTTGAAGAAATACGACGGCGAATATTCAGGAATTAACGCCAGTGTTGTTAAGGGAATAAAAATAAAATAATTGAAACTAAGAATCAAGTCTAAAGTTGTTTATTACATGAAAATGTAAATTTTCATAATCAAACTGTTGTCAACAATCGTATAAAATAAACGCGAGGTATTTTACAAAATAAGTTTATTCAACATCTCAATCCTTACATTACAAATCATAAAAAAGAGTCGGAATCAAACAAACGAATGGGGAAGGAAATGTCTAGGTTCTTTACATAGTCAACTTGCTCTGTCTACAATTTGAAATTGAAAACAAGACAAAAAGTGAAAGAAGAAAAAACAGATTGCTTTGGCCAAGATATCCGTTGTTAAAGTTCAAGTTAATTAACACTTTTTTAGTTGTTCAAAAAATCTAACAGTAGTTGATAGTTAAACTTCGAGCTTGGCGAGGATGTCAGATTCTCGGAACAGATGGTATTCGCGGTTTTCCTCCAGCTCGACTTTGGTACCACCGTATTCTGGAAGCAGGACCATGTCTCCAACTTTGACGGATAATGGAACGTGTTCACCTTTCTGAAAATGATGAATAAAAATATATAAATAAAATAAATAACAATATATAATGAGATAAAAAAACATTATCGAGTTATAAGGTTGATTTTTATTAAAAAATATATATTTTAAGAAATATATTTTTGAACATACAATACAATTATAAATAATTATGATTATAGATCTGAATATAAATAGATGTATATTTTAATAGAAAGAGATTTTTGTTTATCTCGTTTTTTTCTAGAAAAATTCTAACCTCGTTTTTGGGTCCTGGTCCAGTGGCAATGACGGTACCTCTCAAAACCTTAGACTGGGCCTTTTCCGGGATCACAATTCCACCTTTCGTTTTTGTAATAGCTTCTGCTCTCTGAACTAAAACTCTGTCGAAAAGTGGGACCAACCTTTTAACCGCTGCTGCTGCTGCCTGAAAAACCAAATCTCTTATTAATTCAAATCACTGACAATCGCTAAAATATATAACATCAAAAAAATCTACGTCACACTTTTGCAACAAATTGTAACTCTTTCAAAATTGGAACTATTTTTAGGTTATGTTGCAATTGTAAATAACAATTTTCAATTGAAATGTCTGAATAATGTTTGTCATCGAAGTTAAAACGGTTGAGACGTTTGTTGAACGAAAGGTCGAGTAGGTTTTACCCTTTGATCGAGTGAATTTGGTTAGAACAGATTAATTTTTTCGTGACAATTGAAAGTTGACGAAACTTGAAAGAAAAACGACAAAAATGTTGGATGAAAAGGTGTGGGAATGTTGATTGATGTTGAATTTTGTGTTTTGGAGGATTGGGAATGTTGTAATTACCATTTTTGTGGTTATTTTTTTCGTGGATTGTGACTTGCGACTAGCCGGCGAACCTCTCGAGCACGTTGTGTAACAACCTAACAACGCGTTGCTGATATCACGAGCGCTCAATTCGGTCGGGTTCTCGAATCTTCTTAGTTCCTCCCCACCTATCGATTTCGGATCCGCCTGAAATTATCTGCAAGATAACAAAGAATTACTCAAGAAAATCGGAATTCAAATTTCAATTATCTTCTTACCTACCGGCCTACTAATGTAGGTTAATTATTATAATTTAAAATTAAAAATGCTAAATTTTGTACAACCTAAAATAAAACAGCAAAATTTCTTGTTGGTTCCGACATAAAATACGTTTCATTTAAAAATAGTTGTTTACATTATGTGGTGCAATTTTTTGTTGTACAATTTGTATGAGTGTAATTTTGTTAACGATTTTTTGAAAATTAAATAAACAAAGTATGATTTTGTTCAAGAAACACTCGAGATCTAAATTCCTCTTATGAAGAAACTTATTTTCTTATCTTCAAACTTTTTTTTTCATGACTTTAGACGGTAGATAAAAGTACCAACTGAAATATATAATTTTGGTTTGTTTTGTACAAATAAAAATTGAACTCAAATAATTTTTAAGTTTACCAGTTAAAAATTAACATGTCTTTTTCATGTTTTTTTTTCAAAGAAGAAGAAAGTACTATATAAATTTAGTCAAATTCCATTCAGTCAAAAAAGTTGGTACTTCTTTTGAGTTTATTTTCTTGGATGTAGTTTGAAATTTGGAGAGAAAAATGAAATAGATAAAATCAAAAAAATCAAACAAACTTGAAAAATTATCGTTTTATATTGCGCAAACCGATGACGAAAACGTTTCAATGGCGGTTCTCGATTTTTCTCTCGCAATCGGGTCTCGGGGACGGGAGGGGGGACCGCATGTGGTGGCCAGCGTGCTCGGCCGACTTCGCGCCATTCGTTTTATTGCCGAGACAACGTGCAGTCAGCGAATTCAATTTTCTCCTGCTCTCAAATTGATTTTTGCACGTTTTTCCAAAGATAAACTAAGGTAAGCCCTCGTTGAACAATCTCAACCAATCATTTTCCTCCGACTGTCTGTCAAGTTCGATCGATTCAGTCATCAAAGTTAAAAAAATTCCCATCAACGCACATGGCCTTTTTTTCACCCATTTTGACTAGTAAAGGTCAAAGATCGTCGACGATTCTTTTCTTCCGTCGATGCAATTTCATCCGGTTTCATTTTTTCCGGTTATTTTTGGCCGCGACAGTTTTTGTTATGGGCCGGCGAATGTTCTGGCAAAATGCGGCGTTTATGTAACCAAAGAGTTTGATTGAAAGGAATCTCGGCTGATTGGTTTTTGTTTTTTTGTACCATTTTGTTTTTTTTTTCTTCCCCTGTGAATAAGTTATTTACGATTTTTATCGAATTCCTTACTTTGAACATTTATTTATTTCTTTAAACAACAAATTAAACTTTTTTATAGGTTAGTTACGATTTTTGTGATGCAAAAATATACGACTAGATGTAATCTTATTTTTTAATCATTTCAATCAGATTGTTAAATCATTCATTTCAATTTATATATGCTCATATTATATATAGTGTATATTTGTACATATAAATGAGAATATTTTATTAATTTTGTCTTACAAAAGATAATATATGTGTTTATATATAAAAATTATATGACAATGTCAAAAATATTATTTATATTGAAATATAGATAAGTATATACAAAAATTTATATATATAATTTCTATGTATGATGTTTTAATTATGCGATTAGGAGATATAAAATTATATAATCCTATATATAATTATATATACACTTGGATATACAGAGTAATACTAAATTAAAACTAAATTTTCAAATTTGTAAAACAAAAATATAATTACCAAAATTAGAATTTCGAACAATTGATTGTTAAAAATTCAAAAACATAAAAAAAACTTATATGGTTATCAAGAGAACCCCCAGATATAAGAATATATATTTCTATGTACGCACAGAAATATATATTATTCCAATAGTTTTTCTAATAATTTTATCAAGACAATTATACATATTCAAAAAAGTTCCTATGAAATTGTAAAGTAACCAAAAAAATCCGAATCAGCAACTAAAAAACTTGTTTCAATTTCCAGATGTACAGACTACCATTAGCTCTTCGAAGCGCAGCACTGAGGCACGCAAACGTGCGCGAGTTCGCAAAAGATGTCCGATTCGGAGCAGAGGTTCGTGCACTGATGTTGCAGGGAGTGGACATCCTGGCCGACGCGGTGGCAGTGACGATGGGTCCCAAGGGTCGCAACGTCATCCTGGAGCAGTCCTGGGGCAGCCCAAAGATCACCAAAGACGGCGTGACAGTAGCCAAGGGCGTCGAGCTCAAGGACAAATTCCAGAACATCGGAGCGAAACTCGTCCAGGACGTAGCGAACAACACGAACGAGGAGGCTGGTGACGGTACCACAACCGCCACCGTATTGGCCAGAGCCATCGCCAAGGACGGTTTTGACAAGATCTCAAAGGGGGCCAATCCAGTTGAGATCAGACGCGGAGTTATGATGGCCGTGGACAAGGTCAAGGAGGAGCTCAAGAACCTGAGCAAGCCCGTGACCACCCCCGAGGAGATCGCGCAGGTCGCGACCATTTCTGCCAACGGTGACACGGCTATTGGCAACCTCATCTCCGACGCCATGAAGAGGGTTGGAAAGGAGGGAGTCATCACTGTGAAGGACGGAAAAACCCTGACCGACGAGCTCGAGGTCATCGAGGGCATGAAGTTCGACCGAGGGTACATCTCGCCGTACTTCATCAACTCGAGCAAGGGCGCCAAGGTCGAGTTCCAGGACGCACTCGTCCTTTTCAGCGAGAAGAAGATCTCGTCGGTGCAGAGCATCATCCCAGCACTTGAACTTGCCAACTCTCAAAGGAAACCTCTGGTTATCATCGCTGAGGATGTTGATGGTGAGGCTTTGAGCACCCTGGTTGTAAACAGACTGAAGATCGGACTTCAGGTGGCTGCGGTGAAGGCCCCAGGATTCGGTGATAACCGTAAATCGACTCTGCACGATATGGCGATCTCGACTGGAGGCATTGTCTTTGGCGACGACGCGAACCTAGTCAAAATTGAGGACTGTCAGTTGAGCGACCTCGGACAAGTTGGGGAGATCATCATTACCAAAGACGACACGCTCATGCTCAAGGGCAAGGGTCAGAAGGAGGACATTGAGCGCAGAGCCGACCAGATTAGGGAACAGATCACCGAGACCACTTCGGATTATGAGAAGGAGAAGCTCCAGGAGAGGCTGGCTCGATTGGCTTCTGGTGTTGCGGTTCTCAGAGTTGGTGGCAGCAGTGAGGTCGAGGTCAATGAGAAGAAGGACAGAGTTCACGATGCTCTCAATGCTACGAGGGCTGCTGTTGAGGAAGGAATTGTTCCTGGAGGTAATGATGGAGATTGAAACAAAATTTAAGTGTAGACTTGGGTTTATCAGAAAAATGGTTCAGTTAAAGAATCTAGAACTTGAGACTTCAAATTTACTTCGACTGTTGTAAATAGTCTTTCTGGTATAATGTCTAAGTTATTACAATTTGGAAAATGATCATTTTTTTCAATGGGAGACACTAATTTTTGTGCAAAGTACATGAAAAAGGTGACAGAAAGTTTGGAACATTTTGAAGTTCTGAATTCTTCTTCAATTCTTCAGACATTGTTATTAATTCCTCAATGAACTCAAAAAAACAAATTTGAGAAAACATGAGATAAGATACATCTTTTTATATTTATCAATTCATTATTTATTTATTTATTTATTTATTTATTCGAAATAATGGGCAGCAGTACAAAAACTGATTTAATCCTATATGTAGATAGGACACAAATTATCTTAAGACGGTAATGTATAAAGTTTTTAAAGATACTATGGCAGTTATATAATACAAAATTTATGAAGCGAAAATGTACAAAAGTGTTTTGAGAGAGAGAAAAAGCAATACATACAAAATTTACATGAATGGTACAAGATTTCGACAGAAGGAAGGATTATCTTATTCAATCTTATTTTATTTTCTAGGTGGTACCGCTCTTCTCCGTTGCGTCCCAGCTTTGAAGACCCTGAAACCAAGCAACCCCGACCTGCAAACTGGAATCAAAATTGTTGAGAACGCTCTCCGCATGCCATGCTTGCAAATCGCCCAGAACGCTGGCGTAGACGCGAGTCTGGTCGTAGCTAAGGTTTCCGAAGGCAAACTCGGTTACGACGCGCTTAATGATGAGTATGTTGACATGATCGAAAAGGGTATCATTGACCCCACCAAGGTGGTTAGGACAGCTCTCACAGATGCCGCTGGTGTTGCCTCGCTCCTCACCACCGCTGAGGCCGTCGTCACCGAGCTGCCAAAGGAAGACGCGCCCGCCATGCCTGGCATGGGAGGCATGGGCGGCATGGGAGGTATGGGAGGCATGGGAGGCATGATGTAAGACGACAACATCATGGCAACAAATCTGCATTTCATCTTCGATTCCTTTTTTGTTTGTTCTGAACTTTTTTTTCTTTTTTGTATATGAACACAGACTGAGGACTTATGATCTAAGATTAACGAATTTATATGTTGAAAAGATGTTACGTTAGACCAATCATTTTGTACGACGAATATACTGCGTTCATTTGTGTACAAGAGAGATGTATTTTAAAAAGTAAGAAAGAGAGTGAGAGACAGAGTGTACATTTTTAAGCATTTATCTTCTTCCTTTCATTTGTGCGAGTTGACCATTTGCACGGCAATAAATTGTTTAAAGTTGACTTGTAAAAAAACAGTTCCATGTTTTTTTCTTTCTTGAATTTTACTTTTTTTTTTTTTCTCGTTTTTGTATTCTGTAGTTTTTAGTGTGGAGATTTATTTTGAGTCTCCCTCACGTGTAGATATACCGAAATGAACGTTTTTGTATTTAGAATAAAAGGAAGTTACTAAAGAAATTTTCATGTCTCAATTTCTCCCACACATTTGAATATTTTGTCAAACATTTTTTTAATTCGAACGAGTTGGAATGTAAAATTTTCAAAAAGGCAATTTGAATTTTCCCGCCAAAAGATTGTTTATTCCCGCCGTTTGTAATTATTTGTACAAATTGGAATTGCAAAATGACTTTTGTGATTGCTGATTGAATATTTGCAATTTTGGATTTGAAAAGGCTTGTAAATTGAGGTGGAGAAACAAGTTATCCAGGTGGCGCTGCAGACGCCGTTTTGACATTGACAGTGGTGATGTAAACTTATTGAGTAGTATAATAATAGCATAGTAGCAAATTAGTAATTATAATATCAGCTTAGTCCAGATAATTTTCGTTCCTTCTCGGGAGATTTTTTATTACTATTTTTCTAACAATTGACAAACCCGGAGTCGTCCAACGAGCACACCAATTTCATTTACTTATTTTGCACACCATCAGAAATTATGCGTGCAAGGAGGGTCGCACTTTAATTCCCATTCTGAAAATAAAAACAAACAAACAGGAATCAAATTTAGTCCAGGCGCAAAAACATTACGTAAGTTACTCTCTTTTTCCCACCACTGGATTGATAATAATTTTTTCATGTGTTTTTTTAATCAAAAAGTAATCTTGAGATAAAAGCCAAAACGATAAGTTGAAATTCAAGTTTGATAAAAGAAAAAAATGTGGAGCAACAGAAGTGTGAAATTAGTGGAACCGTAAGAAAACAATTTTAACATTTTCATTTTGTATTCTACAAACAAAACTTATACCATAGAAAAGGGTCTAATTTTTTAGGTTAGGTTTGAAAAAGTATTTATTGATTTTCCTATATAATCAGGATGGAATTTTATTCATACCATAACGATATAAAAGATGAAAAGAACAGATGTATATTTCACATTTATTTATATTATTTATACATTTTATATTCATTTATGTCAATTATATTTATTGATGTTGTTTTTGTTATTTTTAAATACAAAAATTATAACTGATTTTAATTTCTTTCAGGTAAACACAAAAGTGAAAAGAAACTAGGATCAAGATGTCAAGTCAAGTGAGTCTTCTAATAGTGAGTCTGCTGTCACTGTCACTGTCAATCTCAGCAGACACAAGAACAAAGTACCTCCGCAGGGCGGAAAACAGTACCATGGAACTGGACTGTTTTTCATTAGCCTCGTCAAAGACATTCACCTGGCAGAAAAACAACGAGCAGATCAGCTCGTCGAAAGTATTTGAAATTGAAAAAACAAACGGTAACCTCAAGATCCTCACCGGGGATAAATCCGAGGTGTATGGCAATTACTCATGTCGAGTGGGAACCACTGAGGTTGGTAAGTTCAGGGTGGTGCCGCTGCCCCTGATCATTTTACCCAAATCGAAAACTGTCGTCGAGGGTGAGACGCTGGAACTGAGCTGTGGCGAGCAGCTCGAGGCCGCCGCGAAGGTGCGCTGGGTGTTTGCAAATAAAACCTACGATGACAGCAGTGAGGACGAAAGGGTCACCTTGGAAAATAAGGACGATATAGAGGGCGCTCATTTGGAGGTCAAAGATATTGTCCAGTCTGATAGAGGAGAGGTTTGTTGGGTTTTGGAAATTTAAATTTAAAATTCTTAAAATCAAATTTATATGAATACAATAAAAATATGAACATATATAAATATATATGTGTGGTTTTGGTTTCCAGGTAATCAATTTTTCGAAATTCTCATTTTAATATTGATTATTGGGAACCATGGATCAGATATACACTTGAATATATTTTTATAAGTATTGAATTTTCACTCGCTTTTACTGTAGATCAACATTTTTTATTAATTGTATTTTGTTTCAAGGTTAAGTGTACGGTTACAGTCGACGGACAGGAAATTGAAGCAAAGACATTTTTGAGAGTCAAGGACAAATATGCCGCCCTCTGGCCATTCTTGGGAATCTGCGCTGAAGTTATCGTGCTTATGGTTATCATTATTTTCTACGAGAAAAACAGAAATAAAAATGAGCCAGAAGATTCCGACACCGACCAGGGAACGGACACTAAAAATTCGGACACCAGAGACTCAAGTGTCAGACAAAGAAAATAAAACTTGGGCCCGAAGGCCCGGTGGATTTTTTATGATTATTTCTGTTTTTTTTCGATATTAACTTAGGTGTACGTTTTTTAAATTAGCTCGCGCAAATTTTTCACTAATGAAACAGTGTTTCTCTTTGTCTCTCTCTCTCTGCCTCTTTCTAAACGGAACTTTTTTATATCGATTGACTCTTTGCGCCACTGTGTGCTGCACCTCTTCTTTGAACACCATTCAACTGTCTGGAAAAACAAGCAATTAAAACACAAAAACGTGTTTTCCTTTTAACGAGTCCAAAAAAAGTAGCTGTAATTTGTTTGAAAAAGAATGAAAGTTATTTTTCGTACTTGTTTGAAATTAACAAGCACAAATTTATAATAACAAGTGTATTGAACAAACAGAACAAAAACAATCGCACAATGCATTACGCCGAGAATTGTTACGTTGAACAAAAAATATATTTTTGTTTTTAAATATATATTTGATAATTGAATTCGTATTTGTAAAAATAAAAGTATTGCCAAATATTGATAAATGTGTAACTGATGTAACTATCGATGTAAGCTCGCTGGATTTTACCGATGATGATCAGCGCTATCTGATGATGACGCGTTTTCAAATCAAGTGATGAAACTTGAAGGATTTTACAAAACTGACAAAATACAAAAGGAAGGAAACATTTATATAAGTTCCTTCCAAAATGCAAAAATTTCTTTTTCATATTTTGAATACAACTTTTACATTGAACTATTTTGTAAGAAAAATTCCATCGCTTGAATAGTTTTAGCTCATACAACCAGGTGGCGTTGATTTCAGGGATGAACAAATTGAAAATTGAATATTTTTTTGAGATTATATACATATATTTTTTTCTGAAGATGCAATTTGAAAGCTGATATTGATGTACTTAATCATTTTTCATGTTTAAGAAAATACTCTAATTTCTATCTCCCTATACTTATTTGTGTAATATCTTACCACGTGTGTACCATAACACCATTTTGTTATGTAGTATTAATAAATTTTTGAAGTTTGCCATTGAAGTTTACTTGAATTTGTTATATACTTTGTGATTGTTAGCTTGTAAACAACAATTCGGTCGGAATACGTCCGTCGAATAAAAATACATTAATAAATAAAAAGTAGTCTAAACATTATTAATTATGTGTCTTGTCTTTCTTGTTTATTTTTTCTTTTTTTTTTAAATTTATTACAATGAAAAATAATTTGTTCTTGGTAATTAATTAATAATCATTTATTTCCTTTCAGGCAACTTTTTGTATGACAAAATAGTATACAAATTTCTAATGCGCGTTGATCTTTTATCGTCTTTTATCTTAATTGACGTTAAATTATATCAGAATAATAGAAAGCATTTTCTCGTTTTTATAAAAAAAAATGATGATTCAATTTTCTCAATTTGGATACTTATTGAAATTTGAAACTTTTTAATACCCAACTGTGTTGGTTTGATTTTTAATTTTGTGTTACAATATGATATAAAGCAAACGAATTTATATAGGGTCAACCAGGGTAAATGTGACAGAAAAAAACAAAGTTGAATTTCGACGTTATTTCATTCAAAGAATAATGATGATTTAATTGTTTTAACATCGTATTTATATTGTTCAAGATCTTATTTATACATTCCGTAGGTGTAACAAATATTTTTTATTGTTCTTATCGATAAAAGTGCATCTTTTTGTATCTTCTTTTCCGTCACACATTACCCCATAGTCAGGGTAATGTGTAACAGCATACAGGGTAATTGTGATTTGATAAATAATTGTTTTTGTCAATATTTTTTCTGGTTTATTTTAGGAAATACAACATACCTTTATCTAAATAATATCATAAACATGTGTATAAGTTTTTTTCAATAACAAATTATGAAAAATATCATAATGTATTGAAAATTTTACAATATTATTCGCGAAAGTTATGCAATGTTAAATTTATTCTTTTTAGTGTGAAAACGTATCACAACTATCATAGCCTGTAACATATAAACTGATATACGGTATATTCATAAGTATAGCCCATTACAAATACAATAGCGTCACAATTACCCTAATCTCTACAAATAATATGGGGTAATTGTGATTTTATTTTTTAAATAAAATATCAATTCGCAAATATTTTCAGAATGGTGGATCAAGTTTAACGGATTATAACTAAGTAAAATGAGTCATTGAAGTTATAAAAATATATAAATTTGTCATAAAAATCAAACTTTGGATTGAACGCTCGAAACTTTAAAAACCAAAGATTTGTGTCATGTCGGATACAAATTAGAAAAACGATAACAATTTATTTATAATTCCACTTCAAACTTTATCCGCATTGTGTGCAAGACATGTGAGAACAATATTCTCTTTTGATATTAAACATTTTTAGTATTTTGTTAATAATAATTAGCGTGTCACAAATTACCCCGAAATCACAATTACCCCGGTTGACCCTATATATATTTTTATACTAAAGTTTTAAATCAAATATTTAATTCGAGTTTGTTCAATTTTTTAATACTTTGCCAAATAATTTGTATGACTAATAAAAGTATACGTATGATCAAATAAAAAAAAACTAATTTACTTGAATAAAAGTATTTTGAACGTTTAAATTCGTGTGAAATAAGTTGAAAAATGGTATTTAAAGATTAATTAGACAGAATTAGTGATAAAATATAAAAATTATCATTTAAAAAAAAACGCAGTTTTTGTACCTCATTATGAATTAAAATCCAAACTCTAACTGAAACCAAATATAAAACAGAAATCATTTTTTATTATTCTATAACGAAAAATCAGCAATCAATAATCAGTTGTTAGAAAATACAAATCTAAATTTGCAAATTTTATTATCCAATTTTAAAACGAAACGTTTTTGAAAAATCATTTATTTGATTGTTGGATTTTATAATGGGACTTTGAAATAAATGTCAAAACCAAAACTAAACCTGCAATCACAACTGAAACAAGTTTCAACGTTTATACTCAAATCATTTATTCAAACTTAGATCAAAAACTATTTCCGATTTTCACTCACTGTTTCACCACTCACTTTACTTATTGAACAAAACTGTTCACATTTTGTTTCACACAGACACTATAAACCCTGCAAATGATTTTGTCACAGTTGATTTTCAAATTCACAACTGTTTTTTTTTAATAAAAAAAATGTTTGATGAATTTGTTTTGCAGGTCTGGGTTAGCCATGTTCACTAGACGGCGACGTGCACTGAGGTTCAATATAGACTGGAAAGTAGTGCAGAAGAAAAGCCAGGATAGATAGGATGAGCGTACCTCATCAGAGCGATGGCCGGTGTTTCAACGAAAACTCTCCCAGGCCTCCCGTGCCCGGTATATTAATTTTTATTTTTCCGTCAGGCCCGCTCTGCCTCGGTGCATTTGACGGGCCAATGAACAGAATTATGAAGACCGCTTATAATCGCAGCCCCCTCTCTTCTTTCCTTCAAATTTCTTTTCTTCCCTTTCATAAACGATCCTCCAAACTATTCTTTTCATCAATACACAATCGCTCTATTAAATCGCCCAGTTTCATATAAACGTCTTGATTCATCCAAAAATTATCCCTGCATTTCAACTCCTGCCCTCCCAAAACTTCATTATTCCCATCACCATTGGTTCTACAAATTAAAAGTACAATTTTAATCTCAACCTAACAATTTCAATTCACTTTATTTCGTTGTTGAAATATTCAATCTTTCAATTTGGTATTAATAAAAGTGGGTAATTTTGATTATGAAAGTTTGATTTTGATTTTGGAACTTTTGCAAAATGGTGTTTTAGGAGAGGAGACAGAAGGTCAGAACTGCCGACTCGTGCGTTCAGAAAGTCCAGCTCTGACCCCGAGGCGTTCGTCGCTCGCAAATCCTAAAGGCTCCGGTTCGTACCATGATTCGGCAGCACCCTTGGGATTCGAGCCGGAGGGTCGCAGCAGCGATATCATCACCATGGAAGGCGACTCGCCACCGACCTGTCTGCAGTGGGCGAAGAACCTTCACTCACTGCTGCAGGACTCCAAAGGTGCCGAACTTTTCAAACAGTATTTGATCGAGGAGGGATGGAAGCAAGCGAACCCACTCGATTTTTGGTTTGTCTGCGAAGGACTCAAGGTCTACAAGGATCCGGAGGAAATTCAAAAAGTTGTCGGATCTATCAAGAAAAAGTAATCAACGTTAAAATTCAATCAAACGAAATGATATTAATGTGAATCTCGAATGCCCATACGAGAAAAAAATATATTTCTAATTATTATATTTAAAATATATATTATACAAATAAGTTATATAATTCTTTATAATATATATTGAATTTCTATTTTGTTTTGATTTTATTTTTAAAATATAGAGTTGCAACATCTTATATATATATTAAATTTATATTTTTTATATAATTAAAGTCTCTATATAAAATATATTTGTTACATAGATTATATATATGTTACATTATGTTATATACATTTTGACATGTATTTATGTCTGTTTAGGTTTCAATTGTAATTTTAATTCTTATTACTCAAATTATACTTATATAAATGAAATATATATTTTCATATAATCTATATAAAAAATATATTTGCTAGATATACTATATGTTATATATATTTTTACATGTATTTTTGTCTGTATGGGTTTCAATTTTAATTCATTTGTATTTTATTTTCATGTTTGGGGTTTGATTATGTTTGCAGATTTTTGCGCAATCAAAATTTAAAAATATCGGAAACAACGCGACGAGAAGCGATCAGAAGAATAGAAGAAGATTGGCGAGACATCAAGGCGCTGGATGCCGTCCAGGTGGAGGTCGAGCAGTTCATGAGCGAAACAATATACCCCAACTTCCTGCAGTCCGAGAGGTATCTCAAGTACGTGAAATCCTGTCAGAATGCCGAGTCGCTGCTGTCCTCGGCGTCTTCCTCATCGTCGTCGACCGGCGACGGGTGTCCAAGCTCCGGCCTGGGTAGTCGCGAGCTCTCGGTTTCGTGTGGCGCGACTCTGCTGCCCACGGTGCACGAGGACAGCGAGTACGTGAGCAGCCATGCGGTCGCACCGACCTCAGCGGCGTACTCTCAACCGGCCAGCGACGCACCAGCTGAGTCCAAGAGCGAATTGCGCCTTACCAAAGATATGCTCATGGCCACGCAGCTCACCAGAGCCAAACATGATCTGCCAAAATTCGAGGCCTATCCTGGGTTAGTTCCATTTGTTCCAACTTTCCAATTGTTCATTATCAAAAATTAACGAATCATGTTTGTATGCGCTTTACAAATCCAAGCACGATCATTGTTCAATGGGATTTTTGTCCATGTCCCAAACGTATTTCACTGTTATTAAAATTCGACTGTGCGAAATTCATCTCCATGTTTTTTATCACGCACACCATTGTTTGAAAATTGTTCATTTGGTCAATGTTAATACCTTGTTTCATATCATTTTTCGTTTGTTCGTTTGTCACTTGTTATTTGTTATTGTATTGTTATTCGTTTATCACTTTGTTATTTTTTTGCTGTTGAACAAAGAATATGGTTTTTTATCATTTGTTTGATTTTAATTTCGTTTTCTTTCTGTTTGTTTTCTGTTTGGCGTTTTGCGTGCATTTCACATAGTATACATGGATACATACAGCAAGGAATTAGTCCTTATCGGCTTTCGAAAATACACACACAATATTGTCCGTACAACGCGGTGTCCAGACAAGATTCCGAGTTACAAAGCTTGAGCAGCGATGCGCGTACCGAAACGGATAGTATGTCTATGGCAGATTTTCCCATGTAAGTTCCACGTCATTTTATGTTTTGCTAACCGCTTATTTTTTAGGTCCACTGCCCGTACCATTCTCAGGCTTAATTTAACACGAAGAAAATTGTGCTAACAAGTTGCTTATTTATTTCATTCCTCATTATTTGCTTTGAATCTTCTTTTTTTCTGTTCATCTACTAATTGTACGGCTTTGATTCATGTGTAAATTCCGTACCCCCTTTAAGATGGGATATGCAATTCAGCAAAATAGTCAGAAATTTTTTGGGGTTATTAATTATAAATCTACCAATACGAACGCATCTAGAACCAAATTTTTGAAAATTTTGACTATTTCTCAACTGAGATATTTAATTTAGTAATTGTAATTTCCCAGATCGACCTTAACAATATATTACAGAATTATTATAAAATAAAATGTGAATAAACTGTTATAATTAATTATCATTTGAAATATGCAATTTTGACTACACTGTATGCCCCACCTTAAAGGAAGGTTGTTTTGAAAAATTCGCATTCCCTGCGGTGATTGCAATTTGGGGATAAATGGGGGAAATTAATTTGAAAAATTTTGACTAATCCAGGGACGGTGCATCATCGTCGGGAGAGAGGCGTCGCAAGAAACAGCACAGCGTTCGACCGCACAAGTCGTTCAAGGACATTATGAATCGGGACCCGCTGTCGCACCACACCTTCATCCCTAGAACGCAGCGTGTGAGCCGCGAGCAAACCGCGCCAGTGGACGTCGAGAAGTTCGCCGAGGTTCTTAAAAGGAAGCTCGAGCTCGTGGCGAAGGAACGGGACCTCGAGAATAAACTGAAAGCCACCCTGGAGTGCGACCTCGGGGACCCCTCGGGCGTCAACGACGCCTCGGGATTTTCGGCTGGCAGCGGCCTGTCGAAAAGTTTGCCCGACGCGATCAGGTACAAGATGATGATCGACGACGACAACGACCAGGCGATCCTCGACCAGCACGTGTCCAGGGTCTGGTCGGACCTGACTCCCTCGAGGACTCCGGGCGGAGCGTCACCCAGACCACACTCGCCGGAGAGGAAACGTTCCACCCAGCATTACTGCTCGCGAACCTACAAGGATATGAGGAAAAAGGATAAGGATTTGTTCTCGACCTTCTCGGTCGATAGCGGCAACATTCACGATTTCCCCGAGAGCGATTTCCCCATGGCCAGTTCGATGAGCTCGCCCAGCTCGTACCTACCGAAGTCCAAATCCGTGCCATCCGATTACGCTGATTCCCTCCATAAACAGGACTTGTACTCGCAAGGTCAGTTTTTTATCGAACCTTTTGTAAGCATGGCTTTATAATGCAGTGCAAAAAATGCAGGATTTCGGGTCAATTTTATATCGGTTGATTTCGGAACTTCGGTTGAGGTTTTAAATTGATATTAAACGTGGTTATTCAGGATTGCTTTTCTGTTTTTAAATACGTTTTGGTAAACTTTTTTTTTTTTTTTTTTTT
>JAAMPD010001247.1:0-27243 GCA_025266255.1 Trissolcus basalis | reverse complement strand
CTTTTGAAACTTTTTTTTTTTTTTTTTTTTTGAAGAAAAATTGATTTATTACTTGTATGTATTAAGAATTGGTTGGAAATATAAATTTTCTATTTAGGATTTTTAAAAGAGTAAGAACTTCTTGATAAGAATAATTATAATCACTAAATTTACTTTTCTGATTTATAATAGTGTAAATAGTACAGAAATTCAGAAGTGATTTGAAATTTTACGAAATACACATTTTTATTCCAAAATTGTTTCTAATAAAATATTTTTCCAATATTATTAATTTAAATTTGTATGAATTCCAGACTTTGTCAAATGTTTGTCCAAATTTGTTGTTAGAACATTGACTGTTTGTGAAAAAAACATAATTTTACTGAGCCTGTTCAAACAATCATTTTGTTTATCAAATGGTGAATATTCATTACATTATTATGCGAGAAAAAAGGTTCTGAGAAGCAAGTGATACTTATAAAACGACCGAAATAATCAAGTTATAAAAAAATACGAATAAATGTCAGTTGGTCGAGGCCTGCTATCGATAATTTATAACATGATGTAAAAACATTCACTTAACTGATAAATGAATCGAAAGGGTTCGTTACAATTCACTTTTGTAGCTGGGAGCTAAATTTATTTGATATCGTCTGTTATAATTTTGGATTTTTAAATGATCAAAGTCCTGCTGAATTTCATATAAAATAGAAAAGAAAAACCACGTCATTCCATTTCAATGATAACTCATAAAAATATTATTTTACACGTTTTTCGCAATGGTGCTTTTTTGCATTCGTGCAAGTGATGAATTTCCAATTGCACAACTGATGAGTTTTCGTTCGCGCCAATGGTGTCTCCAAAAAAGGCCTATTAGCGCAATTGATATACAGCCAGTATAATTTATTATTACAATTTATCAACGCAAAAGTTCAAATCAACATATCCGTAATTGAAATTTTTATCAATTAATTAAATTGTGCACTCAATTCTTCAAAGACTCTATTAAATTCTATAAATGTTCAATTATCTATCAAGTTTATGAGAAACCACAATGTTTATATTTTGCAAAAGATCTTTTTGTTTGTGATTCTCTTGGTTTCGTTGCATTTTATTTTCCACCCCTGTTCAATGTTCGCGACGGCCATTTTTCGCCAAGCCACGCCCCTGCATATCAACCCTTATTCGCAGCGTCAGACGTTTCGATTGAGAACAAACAATAGAATCCTCCCCCTGTTGCATGGCTCTTGAGAAAAATGAAGTAATGAAAAATAACATCATGTTTTTTTGGATGATGAATTGATGATTTTATTTTGCTTCTTTTTTTTCATGATTTATTCTAGGTCATGATCCGCGGTTCCGACGGTCCGATATGACGAGGAGGAGCGCGACGAAGAAGTCAATGACTGAATTAACGGACAGCGGAGTTAGCGTGGTCAGTGACGCAACATCAATCAATGTAAATAAGGATAGTCGTTTGGTCGCACGCTACGTCAAGGAATCGGATATTAAGAAGATGGAGCTAAGACACAGTCGTCACGGCAAAAAATATGGTTCGCGAAGCGGTTCCTTGGAAAGAGCAACCAGGGAAAACTTGTGCATGTCCAACCAACCGATGGTTGGCATGTCTGGGCTGCCTTCTATTCAACCGGCACATCTTGTAAGTTGAAAATAAAAAGACAGAATGTTTCAATCCTTTTTTGGATGACCATAAAATGCACCTTTTTTGTGTAACTTTGTATCACTATTTTTCTGTAAATATTTCTTATTTATTAATGATGATTGCTATACAACGAACACAAATTTATATTATTAAATTGCACTGTATAACAGAGAGGGTTCGATTTAGCTCAATTTTTAAAATACAAATCTTCATTTGAATTATAAATGTTGGGATAATGAGCTTTTTCCTGGATTAATTTGTTTCGGTTCGTATGAGATTTATTGGAATTGATGTTTTTTTTCAGTCCTCACAGTTAGTTGAAGCTGTACAAAGGTTGGAAGAAGATAAGAGATCTGAGGCTCGGGGTAACAGTAGAAAATACCCTAATGCACAATCCAATCAATCTACATTAAGGAAAGCAAAGTTGGACGATTTCACCGTTGTTGTGTTCAATTTTTGTGATGAACAATTCCCGTACAGAACGAGAATTCCTGGTCACAATGTTACACTTAAACAATTCAAGGAGTATCTTCCTAAGAAGGGCAGTTATCGGTGAGTTTCTGCAATTTTTTATATCTGTTGAATTTGAATCTGTTTAAATTTTGATAGTTGATATTTAAATGTGAATGTGATTTTGTTTGTCTGCAGTTATTTTTTCAAAACGGAATGCGAAGATTTGGACGTCAAAGTCATTCAGGAAGAAATAACAGATGACTCGGACATTTTGCCTTTGTGGGAAGGCAAAGTTATGGCACAAGTCAAAACAATGGAATGAATTGTTTTTCATCAGACAAGTACTTTAAGCGAGGCAGCATACAAATTTGGAGCGACAACATCCATTTTGTAATTAATAACGTTGTTCATAAACATAAAAGAAATGAAGACTTTTCATTGACGCTGATCGAAACAAAGAAAAGAAAGACAAATATTTTCGTGGTGAATATTTTAACTTTTTATGAAACTCAGTAGTGCATTACACACGGCGAGGCATTTTTCTCTGACTTTCAGTACAACAAACGCATCAAAATTTAAAAGAAAAGAAAAACTCAATTATAAAACTAGCGACTGACGACAACGAAAGTGAGAAACGTGTATAGAGATGTTCATGAAGATTGTGACATGAGACTGCAATTTTTTTATTCTCCTTTTTGAGACGATCATTGCATCAGTTTTCAGGCAGCTGTTTTGTATTTCACCTTTTTATTATTGTTAATCATTGCATTTAACAACGAAGCAAATTGAACAATGCAAGTTAGAGTTGGAAACATTTGTGAAACTCATGATTTTGTAAATACGATAGACATTTTTGTACATTTCAATGAACGTTTCAGTAATTATTTTGTAATTACTTATTGAAACATTTTTTATACAATTCTTTTATCTCGAGATTTTGTGATGATTGGTTTACAATTATTGCAATACCGACAAGTTGATGGGTAAATGCAAATGAATGGCCTAAAAAATCGTTCAAAATTGTGCCTACTTCAAGATGTTCGAATGGTTGCATTTTTAGATTCAAAATCAAAAATCAATCATGACAATTTTTACAATCCTTCATCGACAGATGAAGATTCTAATGAAATTTAAACTCAAAGAATTTCTTTTAGTCCATTATAGAACGTCAGAGTAGCCTTAATAAACTCTAGATGAAATCAAATCTATATGAAAAATGATAGAATAGATGTAAACAGTCTGAAACACGAAATAAAGTTTTAGTCTCGAGTTTTAATCGAACGTTCATTTCATCCCATGATTCGATAATTGATAAAAACGACATAAAAATTGCCATGATTTAGAATAATCGAAACGTTGAACAAAAAATTATTGGAATGACAAATATGTAAGCGACAAAAACGTGCCGCAAACCATTGTAATATACAATCTCACGCAATATGCCAAACATATTTACAATTAATTAGCGACGGATAAATGTGTCATTTTATTATTTAATTCAATTCAATTTCTTAGCTGTTTCAATAAGAAGAAATAGGAATTGAAATTTACAGGTTCGCAAAAATGAACTCGATTTATCCAACCCAAACATATGCAATTGTTGATTCGCGTTATTTGAATCAGTCGAAAAATATGTATCTTCACAACGATTAATGTTTCTTCTTTTTTTTATATATATAAAACGAATTGGATTTTCGTTGTAACGCAAAATAGCCGCGAGTTTGGATTGTAATTACAAAAAAAAGCCTGTGTATAAAAGGCACTTGTAAAATTAGGGTGAAATTTTTTGGACGTACAAATTCGTATCCGCGAATTCAGCCAAGATCACACAAAACATTGTAACGACGTTTTAACCGGTGCGGAAAATTGTGCCTTTTTAGTGCAGTAAGGTTCGACTAAGCCCAAGGCATTTCAAACATTTACTTATTCAGTCAGCGCAAAATAGAGGTTTTACTTATCGAGAAATGAAAAACCGTCGACAAAATCATATCACTTATCATTTCTCGGTGTCATGTAACGATAAAAAAAACAAGGTTCTAAAAAGCGAAATGTCGTCGGTCCTCTTCCATTGTCATTAGAGCGGGTATTCGAAATTCTAGTGCATCCAAATGAATTCATATTATTTTTCAAACATGACGCGGAAAAGAATTATAATCACTGAATTCGTATATGTAATACGCGATTGTTTATAAACCAGCAATAGACAATGATTTTGCGATAGTTTTTATATACGTAAACGAAACAAATGGTCGCGAACATTTCGCGATATGCAATAAATATTTAAGATATTTTGTAAATAATACGAAGACCTGGTGAGAGTGTAAAAAGTACGCATTAACGAACACAATACAATTATTATAGTAGGTTAATAAATTGAGCGAGAAAATTATCATGCGCTTTTTTTCGCCGCAACAATTTGACAACAATTTAAATTTCAACGCTGATGTGCGTTTACTACTTTGTCAATTCTATTGAGAATGTAAGGTGTGTTCAGTGGCAATTGTTTGTTTGTACGAAAATGATTTCCTTGTTGATCAACATCATAGCTAATTGATGATCAATTTAAAACCAGAAATTTCACAAAATGAAATTCAAGTTGCAGCTAAACACATCTCATAATAATTTCATCATTGCCAACATTAAACAAAAGTGTTCCTGTATTTTATTGACATTAACTATTATTATAATTATGATTATTGTTAAATATCACATCATTGTCATAATTATTTTGTAATATTATTATTATCATTTTACCATTCATTATTATATTATTGTTGTAAATGAAAGTATTAAAAATAATAATACAATTTTCACTGAAACTTTTGTTCTGATTCAAAACATTTTCCAATTAATAACCATCTTTGATTGAAAATCGATAAATAAAATATACTTCAAAGGACTTGGAGTAGGAATTGAATAAAGAGATTGTATTCAATTAAATTGTAGATTTTTATTGAAACTTTTTTCTGTTTAAACATTCATTTTTACGATGTGAGAATAATGAATTTGTGTACAATAAATGTCGATTATGAATGTCTCCTCTTCTTCCATTGTGAATCCTCCCCAGAAAAAAGTCATTATGAATAAGATCTCTTCCACCTCTCCTCGAAATTACAAATCAATAAAAGATGCAAAACCTTCATTTCAACTCTGTCCTCCCTGCCACGTTTTTCTGCAACCAAAAAAATACACACAAATAAATCACTGCAAAAATACTACCAAAAGAAAAATTTCATCAAAAACTTCATCATAAAAAATGCAACATTTATTTAAAAATATGTTTCAAATGATTGAACAAATCTTATAGGACAAATATAAATTCTTGTGACAAAAACATGCAAAAAGTTTTGTAAAGTTGATCAAAGTTTAAACAAACTGAATTTCAAATTTTACCTGTCATCTTGTAATCACATTTGTTTAGTTATTTAACTCGATATAAAATATCAAAAGTGTGACAAACTCAGCGGAAATCCAAAGGTAACAAAGGACGTTTGTAAGTAAAAGAAAGTGTACCCTCGTGCTCGCACTTTTATACTCCGGAAACTGTTCGCCTCTCTCTCTTTCTTTTGCAAAATGCGCGCGTTTTATATCTCTCAATATATAACCATCAGCGCCATCTGTAGCAACATCTGCGAGATAATTCGCGGAAATAATTTCGTTTCCAATCGCGTAGCTCGCACATCGGAATTGCTCGGTTGATTGTCAGAGGTGTAAGATGTAAAACATTAAAGTACGCATCGCATTCGAAGTGGTCCCTCGCAACGCGACGACACGAAATTTCTCATCATCGTGTTTCGCAGCGTTCCGTTTGTCATCGCCAAAAGTTGAGTCGCGCGTCACAACAATCACAGCATGGCCTGTGCTTTTTTGCACCGAACTGTCACCCCAGTTGATCGTCGCTGGTAAATGGAATCCACTTCAATCCTTCCAATCGAGGTCGCGATTGTCAGGTGCTGTTTACATGACAATTTTTTTCTCTCTATCAGAACAACATCAAAACAATCAAACTTTTATTTCTGTTCTTTTTTTTCTGTACGTACAGGATTTCGTTCGGAAAGGGATGCTGAATTGCGTTGTGCAGATCAAAAAAAATCAGATAATTGGATTTTGAGTGCGAACGATGGACAACATTAGCGAATTCGACATCAAGTTGGAGAAGGATGTTTATTACGCGGGCGAGGTCATACGTGGACATGTCATGTTGCACACCACCGAAAATTTCAAATTACGATGTAAGATTTACGGTTGATGTTTTTGTAAATGCTTTTTTGTTGTTGTTTATCATATCGATGTTGGTTGCAATTTTGTTTCCAGTTTTTATGACAGAATGACAGACATTATGATTTGTGAATTTAATTTGGTTTTTTATTTTTCAAGATTATTGGATGGTTTGCTTGCACAATTTCTTTCGCCAAATCATATGAGTTATGTTATGTGTAATCGTGCCTGGGATTATCTTTGTTTAACCTGGTCAGTAATAACTTTTTTCTTTTTCATTCCGTTGTTTTGTGGTGTGTCTTTAGGGGATTAACCTCAGGAGTTCATTTCTTGTTTTTGCAGCTATGAGAATATCGTGCCGCGGTCAGGCTCACGCCGAGTGGAAAATTATGGTCAGCGGTGATCGTCGCAATGTGAAGGATGATCAGTATTTCATTGATGAACGAATGGTCGTTTGGGGACATGGTAATTGTTAATTTTATCTCGAATAACATTTCAGTTACTATCAGTGTCACAATTCTGATTCACGATTGACGAAACAAAAATCACGAATAAGAATCAAATACACGCAATACAATTGCAAATCATAATAAAAATTCACAAATTAAAAATTTTAATTACACGCCAAAATTGCATATCACAACTACAATTGTACAATTGTATTGTACATCACAATACAAATTCACAAATGATGAATTTAAATCAAACATCACAATTGCAAATCGCAAACAAAATTAACACATCAAAATGAAAAATCACAAGTGAAAAACGCAATTATAAATCGAAAAGTGTTATTTAAAATTACGAAAACAAATAAAAAGTCATAATCACACTCACAACTCATAGTTATAAATCACAGTCACATAAATCTTCATTTGTCAATGTTTCATTTGTTGCAGACTCTTCAGAAGGACCAATTCCAATTTTACCCCGCGGTAAACACCAGTTCCCGTTTACCTTCAATTTACCTGAAAGTGCATTACCGTGTAGTTTTGAGTCCCGCACTGGTTACATACGTTATTTTGTCAAAGCAACAGTCGACAGGCCTTACGCAAGTCCACCGCAAGGACTCAAGTATTTTACTCTCATTGGTCCACACATAGACTGCATGGATGAACAGTATTTGGTAATTTCATATTATTTTAATTGATCAAAAAAAAAAAGAAAACAAATTCCAATTAAAAAAATTTTCAAACGATCGTAAATTTCAATCAAGCTGACATTTGTTTGACATGTAAAACTACTTGTTTGGATTTTTGATTTGTTGATGATTTGCAGAAACCAATGATTGGAACCGAGATCCACACCTCTTGTTGTTTTTGCTGTCGTCGTAACCCAGTGGAATTGAGCGCCCAGTTGGAGAGGACAGCCTACGTTTGCGGTGAGAGCATCAAGTTGAAAGCCGCGATCGACAACCGAGGCCTCGAGAAAGCTTCGCTTAACGTCAAATTGACACAGGTGATTAAAACAATTTGTCTCGTTAGCATCAAAATTTGCATGCTTGAGTGCCAATTATTTTTCATGTACAACAATTGTCTTTCATTTTTTTTTTCTTTTCTTTTCAGTATGTCGAATTCTCCATTGAACGAGGAGTCCTGGGCGCCAACAAAGAAATACAAAAGACCGTTCTCGAACACAAAGGCGAGCCAATTCCATCCGGCATGGCAACGAAGTGGGACTCTTCAAAAAAAATGATACTCCCTGTTTGTCCGCCTACTCTCGTTGGTGTTAGTCGTTTAATTAAGATCTACTATGTTCTCAAGGTAACGAAATTTGTCATTCAGAATTAAAATCATCATAACGAAATTGCTTGAACATAATGACATTAAAACTTGGACAAGTGAAAACAATGCGGTTTTCGGTTTTTAGGTCAGTGTTCAATTAGAAAAATCCGGAGAAGATATGCAGATGCATTTCCCCATCACGGTAGCAACAGTTCCTTTCAGAATACCAAACATTACCAAGCAGCCGCAAATTAAGTACGGTGAGTGTAAACGTGTGTTGACACAGTTTGTCATAGTTTCACTCACAAGTCTAACTTTTCCGAAACAATATGAATGTCGATAATTTTATCATTTATAAAAAAAACCGTCTGTTCTCAGTTATAATAACTGTTTTTTTTTCCTCGGTCTATAGAAGTTGCTGCTGATCACGTAGAGGGTGGCAGTTACATCGGGCCGGAATTTCTACTGGGTCAAGTGTACGATGGATCCGACTTTGCACAGCTGCCAATGATTTTATACCGACCAGTTTACACCTGCGTTGTGAGCGACAAAAAAATTGAATCGCGTTAAAAATCATCGAAACCAAAGTTTAATCCAAAAGTACGATCGGCGTGAAAGAAAACATAGATTAAAAAAGAAGACAAACTAGATAACAACAAAAACGAGAGGAAAACAATTGAAAACAATTAATTGTAAAAAAAAAAAAAAAAATCACACACACAAGTTAGATGGACCAACTAAAGAGCCGTTAATTGTTGCATTTGCTTTGAAATTCAAAAAGAAAGGGAAAAAATTACGATACAATTCGAATCAGTAGAATGTACACCTACGTGCCGTAAAATAGAATAGAATTGAAATAATGATCGGTGCGGGATTCGCGATCGAATCGCAGATTGAGCTAATCAGTTTCAGATACAAGCAATACTTTTATATTCAGTTTTATACCAGAATAGCTTCATAAAGAACACGCGTCAAAGGGATATATTTTTACAAACCACTGACAAGCATTGTGACGTTCTCTTGCTTTTACTTTGAAAAACAAAATAATAATAATAAAATAAAAACGAAACTTTGCATTTCAAATTCTACCACTCTACCTGTTGACGAGACTTGATTGTAAACGTTCATTGATCTCAATATGTAGTTGCCAAGTTTTCCTCTTTTCTTCGACGTTTTGACCATACTTTTACTATTGTCTGCCAAACTTGCAACGAGACTGCGTTCAGAGTTGTTCTATTTGCAAATGAATGTACGCTTACAATTTCTCAAACATATAAATCGTTACACAAACACACACAAAAAAAGAAACGACTATTATCAAAAGTGAAACCGAAGGGACAAACAAACATGTGTACTCAACTTTAACTCATGATCACAAGCATCCATATCAAGAGCACAATACCATCAGAGATACCCTAGCTTAGTTCTCGAGGAGCTGGTTAGTTATAAACGAGCTACAAAATATATACGTAACTCGCATGCATTTCAAACTCAGATCAGTATTCGCCCGACTTGTTTGATCCAAGAAGATTCGTATATTTGAGATACTTGATTGATTAGCCCCCAAGACAATACGACCGGAAATCAAAGACACTGCAAATTGCGACTAAAACGATGTGACAAACAAAAAAAGAGTAAATAAAAATCTAGTTCAATTCAAAGTCTGAAAACCTCAAGATAGGAAATATACGAAGCTTCATTTTGTAATTTTTATACGATTTTCAAGTAGGGTCGCACGAATACAATTTAATGGTGATGACTATATTCCATCTAATAAGTGTTAGATGAAAAGAAAGATAACAAAAATAAATCCTTTTGGTCAATTACGTACAGATGAAAATTATGCGAATTAGAGGACAGGAAGAGCAGGTGATTAATCAGCCTAATCGTAGATTCGTGACTCTTCAGCGTGGAATTGGAACACGCCCCCAATTTCGAATTTTATTATCAAGGAAATGAAAATATTATCGAACAGTGCCAAAAGAAAAAACTTGTACCCACTAAAAGTCTTCTACAAATTATGAAACTAACGAGTTCAAACTTCCCAAAGTCAAGACGATTCGAAGCAGGATTGGAAAGTTGATTTTTTGAATTTATGAAAGAAAGAAAAAATCAAATGCAGAGGTCAGGTTGGATGTTGTGATTTTGGAACCAATCTTGGTACGAATCTGATCATTAATCCTCAGGGAAAATATTATATTGCTCGAACGATATGAGCATCCAAAGATCTCCACTCTGTAGGGTTAACGTCACAGTGTAATTCACGTTGATATTTAAAATGATATATATTTAATGAAATTTACTGAACAAAAATAAAAAAAATGTGTTAAGATGTATTATGTAATTGATATACACGAAACAAAAAGAAAAAGGAGCAACAATCCCATAAATTAAATTATCATTAATTAATGAAACAAAATGAATATTGTATCGATACCATGTGATTAAACATTGATGATGAATAATTGTAAGTTGCACTACGTTGTGTTATAGCGTGTGTCTTCGTTTGTCATATTTCTGGTGACTATTTTTGTATAATTCTTTTTTATACTTTTTACATAGGAATTGATAGGTTCAATGATTCGATCCCTCAATAGCGAATAAATTAAAAAGCAAACTTTAAAATAACAGCGAAAACAAAGAAAAAAACCGAGACCTTTTCAAAGATGGTTTTTAAAATCCGAACGTCGTTTAAAATTTACCAATATAAAAATGTGCCAATTATATTTTTCATGCAAAAATTAAGACTTGAGGGATTGAATCAGCAAGAAGACTTTCACATGACAAAAAACGAGAGTTAATTTTTAGGATAAACCACGTAATTGTTGATGAATTGTTTATCGAAAATAAAGAAATGTAAAACAACGACTATTTCCATATACGTGCTTCAAACAATGTAACGTTAATTGTTTTATAATAACGAAGATATAGTTATGAACAAAACAAAAAGTAAACATATATTCGCGCGACCATAAATATTTTGAATAAAATAATTGTTCAAGATATGGACAGTTTATAATTGTGGACAAACATAGAGAAATCAATTGATAAGCGACATACAAACACAAGTAACCAAATTATATATATTAACTGCTCATTGTTACGTATGTTTAATATCGGTTGTTTATGTAAAATGAATATATTGAAAGAAGCAAAACAACAACAAAAAAGTTGAACATTTGTTGGATTGGAGAACCGATAAAACGTGTCTTAATGAATATAAATAACCACAACAAAATGTGCAGTCGTACATTTTCACACTTTTAACTGTAATTCTCTAGAGGGATAAAGAAAAAAAATATATTGCGTCATTATTATATATCTGTTGACAAAAGATACTTATATCGTTATTAATGCTGTTGCTATACGTACGCCTTTCGTTACCTTTGTATATGATTAAAATGCGTGAAAAATAAATGTTTGTATATGAAAATGTTGTTTTCCTTCAAAGCCAATTAACTTTTCTCAATTTACTATTATTCAAACAAATGGTACGGTTCTTTTCATTTTTCCATGCATTTATAAATTTGTTACATCAAGCATTTTATTCTGACATTTTATAAATATAATAAAATGCATTATAAAAATTAAAAATAGACACAACACATTTTATCCATTTTTTTGAAGTATTTAAAGAAAAAATTATTAATCAATAAACTTGACTTTCATTAAAAATAAAATTTTATAATTTATAATAATTTTGGACTTGTCTGAATTTTTTTGCATTTAAAATTTTTTATTTTATTTTATTATTTTTTTATTAACAATTTTATTGCAAAAAAATTGTCTCTTTGAAAGCAAAAAGCAAAAAATTTTTTTAATTATTCAAAAATGTCGTTTCAAATTATTGAATAAACAATTTCAATGCTTGAAATGCACAAAAACGAATTTTTTTTACAACAAAAATTTATTCTCAATTTGAAAGCAAAAGAGTAACTAAAATCCCTGGTGGTTTTAATGATAGATGGTAACAAAATCGGAAACACGAATGTAATCTATACATTACGTGATGAATGGCTGGTTTCTCTGAATGTGTCCGAACTGACTGTATTCACGTGTGTGTAATGGTCCGAAATACGCGGCTCGATTATTTTCAGTTTCGTACATAATATTGAACAACCATTTTCACCGGATAAATTCACTCAAAAAGCGGTTTCAAGTTACTGATAACAGTGAGTGGTTTCTGTCAGAACATCAGATTAGTTTCACATTTGTTTCATCATCCTCATAAGTAATTTTCAAACCGAATTTCTGGTTTTCAAAAAAACACAACTTGAATCAACTGAAAAATTCATCCCCTATTGAAATCACTACTGATCACAAAATATCATTTATTCCTTTCTAAAATTCGCTATCGATTTTAGGTTAGCAAAATGTTGAACAGGACAAGGCTACTAGCCCGGAACTTGGGCTCCATGAAGGTACCCAAAACCCCCAATTTTAATACCAATTTATAATTTTGTATACCAAAAAAACAATTTGAACAATTCGGTGCATTTTTTAATTTGAATTTGTTTATTTACAGAGTTCTTTACTTGCTCATACGGAGAACAGTCCAAGAGCAATGTGTTTGTATGAAATCAATTTGACACAAGTGAGGCAGAAGTCATCTCGAACTCCGTTCAATACAATCATCATGTTTGTGCCACAACAAGAGGTACTTAAATTGAACAATCTATTTTGTTCGCTTGAAAATTTTTAACTTTTGTTTACGTTACAAAAATCTTAACCTTTCATTTGACTTTTGACCTTTTTGACAGGCGTGGATTGTCGAACGAATGGGAAAGTTCCACAGGTTGTTGAACCCAGGTTTAAACGTACTGCTTCCAATAGTTGACAAAGTTAAATATGTGCAAAGTTTAAAAGAAATTGCAATAGATGTTCCACAGCAAAGTGCTATCACGTCAGGTAAAGTTTTGTTCATTTGGCCTTAGTGAAAAGGATCATATATTGTCCATACCTAAAACATATATATTGACAATATATTATTTGAAAAATCATATATTGACCATACATAGACAATATATTGCCAATATACAGTCCATAAATGAAAAATAAAAAAAATATATGGTCAATATATTGGGCATATATTGCCAATATAGTGACAATGTATTGTCAATATATTGTTCATATATTGTCAATATATGATTTTATGAAAATAACATATTGTAAATCTATTGATAATATATGGACAATATATGATCTTTTTTACTAGGGTGGTTAACTTCAAAATTTAAATCTTAACAGTTTAAAGATTTGTTATAAGTTGATCTGCTTGTTTATAAGTTTGTTTTGTTTGTAGATAATGTTAATTTGAACATTGACGGTGTTCTGTACCTTCGAATAAACGATCCTTACCTTACGTCGTACGGAGTTGAAGACCCCGAGTTTGCCATAATCCAATTGGCTCAAACCACAATGAGATCCGAATTAGGCAAAATTTCTCTCGACAATGTTTTCCGAGAACGTGAAGGTCTTAATGTTAGTATTGTTGAGAGCATCAATAAAGCCAGCGAAGCCTGGGGAATTTCATGCTTGCGTTATGAAATCCGTAAGTTTTCAACTGAAAATAAAAAAACAATCAAATTTCTAAAATCAAAAATAAATTGATTCATTCTGTTCAATTGATAATTCAAAATTGGTTCTGAAACTGAACTGAAAAAAATAACAATCAAATTTTTGAAACCAGAGATTATTTTATGATCCATTGTTTGAATTTCAAATTGGTTCATATAACAATTCTTGAATTTCGAATTGAAGATAGTGTTAATGGATGATTGAAAACAAATTTTTTAGGTGACATCAGATTGCCACAAAGAGTACAAGAAGCGATGCAGATGCAAGTCGAAGCTGAACGCAAAAAGCGAGCTGCTATTTTAGAATCCGAGGGAGTTCGAGAAGCTCAAATCAATGTTGCTGAGGGTCAGCGTACTGCAAGAATTCTTGCATCTGGTAAAAACAGACTATTTATTTTGAATAGAAAATAATTTATTAAGAATTACCAAATTTTTTAATATACATCAGTTAAATGATTTTAATTTGTACGAGTTAGATTGTAATGAGTTGAGTTATTTAAATGTGAATGAATTTCAGAGGCTGAAAAGTTAGAACAGATAAACAAAGCGTCTGGTGAGGCAGAAGCTCTGGTGGCCGTTGCACAGGCTCGTGCCAAAAGTTTGAACCTCGTTTCAAATTCACTGGCGATAAAAAATGGAAAGAACGCCGCTGCTTTCGCCGTTGCGGAGCAATACATTCATGCGTTTAATAAACTGGCGAAAACTAATAACACGATGATCGTGCCCAGCAACGTGGGTGACATCTCGTCCGTTGTTGCTCAAGTACGAACGAAATAATTAATTGAACATGATTATTCTGTCATTTACATAGAAAAGTAAGGATTTGAGTTGTTGAATTTTCATTTACAGGCCATGACCATTTATAAAAATGTGATGTCCCAGCCAGGGTTTTCCGAAGGCGGGCCAAAACCTGATCTCGAAAGTTGGGACGAAGCCGAGTATTACAGCGATAAAGAGGATATCACGAAACCAACGCAAATTGATTCGAAGTCACAGTAGTTATTAAATGTTTGTAATTTGTTTACAAATAAAATATTTTGATTTAAATCTACCTCTCTTGTCTGTGAATGAAATTCAATTTGGCACTAGAGGACCCTGAACTTTCATTGGCCGAAATTGTGTTTGATCAAATTATAATTTCTTTTGGAATTTTAAGATTTCAATATGTAAATTAATAGTCTATAGACTCGCAGTCATAGAAGTTGAAGTTCATTTTTTTCCAACCAAATTATATATCTATTCGTTCCCTTTTCAAAAAGTTAGTGACAGGCTGAAGTTAGCTCTCGGTTGTCAAGTTTTGGTGATCACAAATTCTTTTTGAGAAATAGTTATTTCATTTAATCAATACTAGAATGTCGAGCGCACTTCGCGCACTCTCCTTCGTAGAATTTAAAATTTTCCCAAACGAATGAAAATACATTGGCGCTCGCTGCGCGTGCGCCTGCGTTTTGATTCTTAATTTTCCTAACAAAACTGAAAATCAAAAGTATAATTTTGCGACTTGTTTAACATAAACAAATAACATTAACCAATGAACCACACTTTTTTTATTATAAAAAAAAATACGACCAGTCGCACTCTAATTTTCACTTTGAATGAAATGACAAATTTCCGTGACCCGTCAAATTTCGAATGTAAACAAATCGACCTGTCAAAAAATAAACCGATGACGCGTGAATTGGTTGCAAGTCTGACTTCAGGGTATCATCAACTTTTTAATTATAGTGGAGTGGATAGTGGAGTGGATAGTGGAGTGGATGTGGAGTGGATTATGTGGATTATGTGGATGTGGATGGATTATGTGGATGGATGGATGGATGGATTAATTATGGATGGACAACTTGGATTAACAAATTCTGTATGAAAATTAATTTAATTACAGTACAATTTTTTACAAAATGTCTTAGAATGTTAACTTTTCGCCGGGATTAACTTTTATTTAACTTATCAAAATGGAAACTTAAGTTCGAAAGAATCACTTTTTCTTCTTTTGTAGATTAACTTGCGGTGCGTTGGAAGAATATATGTCGTGAGAGATCCTGTTCACATAATAAAGTGTCATGATGGAAAATAAAAAGCACGTCGTAGTTGCAACTCGATGGACCAAACCGGAAGCGAT
The DNA here is from genome assembly GCA_025266255.1 of Trissolcus basalis. NCBI lineage: Eukaryota > Metazoa > Arthropoda > Insecta > Hymenoptera > Scelionidae > Trissolcus > Trissolcus basalis. Next base: position 11,511 of record JAAMPD010001247.1, on the reverse strand, counting down.
CATTGATAGGAGCAAAGCGGTGAACACTAAAAAGAAATTAATATATTATCAAATCAATTGTTTGTTTTTTTTTTTAAATTTGCAAAAAAATTGTATACTTTGACATGACACATACCTTCGGGAAACAATTTCATTTGAAATGATTTGCCAAAAACAATTGTTTCAAAGTTGCCCATAGCAGTCAACAGGAATAAAAATACTAAGGAACCTATGAATCCTCCCAAAACGGTGTGAAGTTGAGTCGAGGATAACCAATTTTTATACATCTGCATTCCAGAGAAAAGGAGTACTGTCAAAATAGACGATATGACTAAAGATACTCTGCTCTCGACAGCTGAAAAAAAAGTACTCGTTTATTATCGAAAACAAAATAAAAATAACAATAAAATATATGATAAACAAATGAAAACAAGTTTTTCGCATCCTTGGCCGGCAATTTTTCTAGGTTATGACACGTAAAGGAAGTGTACTTCATAATTAAACAGATTACTTACCCATCTTTTACGAATATCAACTCTTTTTTGTTCCAAAGTACTTTCCAGTTGGTTTTCGGTCAAAATCGAACGTTCCAATTATTCTTGCATTTTCACTTCTCTCCACAGGTAACGCCGTTTTCATATATGTATATATATATATGTATGCAGAGTAGATATACTGATGTATCAAAAATGTCTTCCTCGCATATACATACAAAAAATTAAATGTTCATCCGACAATTATTATTGCCAAACATAAATACACTAAAAAACAACAAAACATGTTTAAAAAAAACATAAACACAAATTTCAATATAAAAAAAAATTGAAACTCCATAATAAAAATTGTTGACAAAAAAGGTATACTCAAATAAACAAGTCATTTTTTATATAAGTAGAAAATATGTTATAATCATTTTCGCTTAACATGTTATATATGTACACAATGGCGAAGATATAACCAGTTCTAATCTGCATTCACAAAAATCTTAATACAATAAGCAATGAAGATTCATCCCGATGAATGACATCAGTCCAAATCAAAATCAACGTCCTCGCATCTAGAAATGCCATCGTAATTCTCCTAATAAAACAACCGTCTCCCAGTTTTGGGGAAGACAAAACAGGACGCGCCGACGACACGGTTCAATTTCCAACCACAAGACGAAGCTCCGAATATTTATCTCGCAGAACATAAATTGGTAATACAATGATCGCGATTCTGACTACAATGAATAAATAAATATTTACAATGGCTGGACGAAAATTAAAAATGATATCAACCAAATAATAATTAATTGATCAGAGCAAATGAAAACGAGGATTTCAAAGGAAAAGTTGAGACATTTTATCGCGACCGCTGGCCATGACATCACATGACCTCCATGCTGTTTTGTGTGTTCTCGGTGAATCCCATGGAGGAGGATGGTACGTCCTGGGTGGTGTCCTCCATGGTGGTCTGTGCCTCCATGCCTTCGGGCATGGCCGTGCTGATGCTGTCGTCCCAGTTGATTTTAAATCTAGTAACTCGGGGCTTGTCGCCCAAAATGTTTCTTTGCACTTTGTCAAACTGCGGCTGGGCTGGTGGGTACTCGCGCAATTCAGGGTCCGTGTATTCATTGTTGATAAAATAACCCACTCGAACGAACTCTTGTGCTCGGTAGGAACATGTCAATAATACTACTGTTACTCCTAGAGCATCATTAACTGGGATCTGACTTACGTCTGGTGGGTCTGCCTGTAAGACAAATACAACAGTTATTAATAAATTTCCAACCTCTTTATCTACATTTGTTTTGTATTTTCCATTTTTTTTCATGCAATTTTTATAATTTGCGATAAAAATAAATTGTTACCTGGAAGACAAACATATGCCTGCCTTCGGGAATCGGGCCAACGTAAATGGTGTCTAAAACTTGGTCGAACTCCTCGCTCTCCGCGCTCCCCACGTAGATCATTTTCCATTCCAGATCTGTGGGAGGAATAAATCAATGTCAATACAAAAAATCAAATGAGTTTTGCATTTTTTTAACAACCAAAGATCAAAGGATTTGATAATTGTTATAAAAACAAATCAGCATGTTCTAGAATAATAATAACCTCGTTAACTTGGCGTGGAAAAACGCGCGAAAACTGTTTTATAACCAAAAATGTGTACCTTCTTTGAGCTCCTCGATGCATTCAAAAGTCACTTCAAATTGAAAGGGATTTAAAAAGGGCGATGGGTTATCCAAAACGGCGACGTTTGCTATTTGCACTTTGGCCATTGTTGATTTTGTTTTTGCTCGTTGAAAGGCCGATCGAGACTTTGCTTGGTTGATCGCGTGCAACTTGACTTTGAGTTTGCGTTGGCGCTGCTTCTTTTTTGGCGGATAAACAATCTCTGTTCGCGCCTCGAACAAAGCATCAACTAAGTTTGGCGGCAACGCACGTAGACGACGAATTTCAACGAATTCTACGGGCCGGACACTAGCGCCATCTGGATCGACCTGCACGTGTCCACCATTGCTTTTGGTTAAAAGTATAATAACAAAAAACAACGATTCATTTTTTCGTTTACCGTTGTTTTGAGATGACGAAAAATTGTGAAGGTTTTGGTGTTAAAAATTCGGCCAATTTTTGATCATCCTGACTCGTTTGGTTGGGATAAAATTTGACATTTGGTTTAAGGTAAAGGTAATACATGCTGACAATTTTCATTTTAAAAAACAAAATTAATTATTCATCATGCCAGTTAAAAATGTTTGTTGCATGCTGTAGACAAAAATAAACATTACCATTTTTCTGTTTTTAAATTCTGTAAAATGAATAACAACACATTGTTTACATCCGTAAAAGAAAACATAACCTAAACAATGTAATTCTTTTCAATTTATTTTTGGTGTGAATGAATATGATCAAAATGAATAAGTATACATTTTAATGTAAAAATAAATTTAGAATCTTGAATTCAAGTAATTATTAAATATTTACATTTATTATTTTGGTAAAAAACAATTTACTTGTTTATTTTCAGGTTCCGTCATCGCAAAAATCATGTTTTCAAAAAAACGCACCCCGCACAAGGTAATCACAGCTCCCATCAGGGAGAAATATCTGAAGCTGAAACTGATGAAGAACAAAATCTTCCGTTCAACGAAACTGACAAATTACATTTTTGACCAATTCGGCACACCAAAATCGTACAGTTGTTACGTGGAGATTCGCAAGGCAATCGAAAATGAGATTGTATCTGACGGAGAAACTGACCAGGAAACTGAAAATGATGATTTTCAAGCCTTAGTGGATAATGTAGTCCGTAAAATAAACCATCTGAAAGACCTGGAGAAGCCCGATAAGGAGAAAAGCACGAGCGTGTGGCACTCAGGATTCGGCGATCGCGCTCCTAACAGGAGCGCAGTCGAGTCGGATTCCGAGTCGTTGGAAGTGGACGAGGAGGAACTCGACAGAAGTATCACAAGAAGCAAGAAGAAAGTAAAAACCAAAAGAACACCTGCTCCGAAGAAAGCAGTAACAAAGACTCAAACCACGAGACAGGCTGCAAATAAAAAAGCGACTAGAATCAAAACGAAAAGTAGAAAAGTAGACGATGATTTATCAGATGACGAGAAGTCTGATGTTGGGACGGAGATCGAAGTGCCAAGGAGGAGAGGGAGACCCAGATCTGTGAGACCCAAAGCTGTCAGTGAGAATGTCAGGGAACAAATGTCGAAGATGTCTAAGAGATACGCTGTCGACGAGGCGAGATGTTCCCCGGAAATATCGCCTACCCGTCCAACAGACTCCCCTTCTATTCAGAATCATTTTGAACCTGAACCTGAACCTGAACCTGAACCAGTACCGGAGCACCAGCCTGAAGTTCTGAACGAGACTAATTCAAAGGCAAAGCAAACGACACTCGACAAATTCTTCAATCCAAAAAACAGGTCGAATTTAAACAGCGAATTGACGCAAACTCCGGTGAAAGTTTCCCCGAAGAGTGAACCAGGAAGTGCTGCAAAGTCGCCCGTCTCGGTTATTAGAAAGGGTGTGATCAACATGACCCCCGCGAAGAATTCAGACGTGATCTCGCCACTTAAGCTTGATGCACTTAAGAAGAACTTGTTGCACGAAATTGACGAGATGAGCAACAGCCAGCTGTCGGAGATGCTCAACAGCCAGATCTTCGAGGAGATCGCCCAAGACGCCACGCTGGACATGTTTTCTACTTTGCGAGATTGCGCCCAGCCGATTGCTCAGAGCACACAGATCGGTAATGCCAATCTGGTTGCAACGAGCCAGGGGGTCGAGCTCGAGCACACCTTCGAGACAAGAAATTTGGTGAACTCGACGCCGATCAACAACAGGTCGCAGAAAAAACAGCTTGAGAAGACGGAATTGCATGCGATAGCTGAAGATACTGTTGAGAATGAGGACAGGAGTTTAAACGATTCTTATTCGCAGGTTCCTTCCTCGCAGGTGACCTCAGCTAAATCGAGGAAACTCCCTAAGGTCATCCAGAGTACTTTGGTTAATAAAAAGTATATCATCATAGAACAGGATAAAGATGTTAATGTTATAAATAGAAAGACAAACCAGACGGTTGGAGTGGAGAACAGGTTTGATGGTGAGAAAGAAGAGGAAGAGAAAATGGAAATTGAAGAGGTCGATTGCAATGATGATGATAGTATCACGTCATTTGAATCTGCAAGGGACGCAATCGAGCCTGTTCAATCCAGTGGGGTAATGAAGGAAGATGAGATAGATTTGGAAAGCCATCATTCGAACCAGTCTGCAGTGAGCGACGTTGCTAGCGCATTCGCCGAGCTGTCGCAGTACCCTAGATGGAAGAGGCAGAGCGACATCTATACAGATTCTGAGGACGAGAATAAAAAATCACAGACATCTAAGGAGGCAGAAAAGAATCCTTTGGCTGATGCTCCTGCAGTAGAGACTAACCAGTTAGACAAATCTGATGGGACAAAAAATGATCCTTTGGCTGTTAATCCTGCGGAGGAGACTAATCAGTCAGAGAAATCTGTTGGATCAGAAGATAGTGTTTCATTTCGTAGTCCTTCAGAGGGGACTGATCAGTCAGACAAATCTGATGGAATGGAAGATGATCCTTTGGTTGGTAATCCTGCGGAGGAGAATAACACGGTAGTCAAATCTGATGGGGTGGAAGATGATCTTTTGGCTGATAATCCTGCGGAGAAGAATAACGAGGTAGACAAATCTGATGAGGTGGAAGATGATCCTTTGGCTGATAATCCTGCGGAGGAGAATAACGAGGTACACAAATCTGATGGGGTGGAAAATGATCCTTTACCTGACAAACCTGTGGAGGAGACTAAAAAATCAGAGAAATCTGATGAGGTGGAAGATGATCTTTTGGCTGATAATCCTGCGGAGGAGAATAACGGGGTAGACAAATCTGATGAGGTGGAAGATGATCCTTTGGCTGATGAAGTGGAAAGTAATGTTACAGTTCGTGGCCCTGAGGAGGAGACTAATCAATCAGAGAAATCTGATACAGGAAGCAGCAGTAACATCGCAGTTGGTGATCCTTCGGAGGAGACTGAAAAAGCAACGAAAATCGAAGAGACTGAAAGTAATTTTGATGATCCTTTGGTTGATGATCCTTCCACGAACGAGTTGCAGATTGTTGAAAACGAAGAAAGCGACAGCAGCACTGGAAGACGTTCTCCAGTTCCAATGCCAAATACCATGTCAGCTCTTCAGGTGACCGACGACGAGCTGGATAATGACAGAGTGGATGACAAGGAGACGAGCAAAATCCACAGTGTTTCAAGGCTGAACTTGTTGCTGGAGAGTGAGAGCAGTGGCGATGAAACGATTATGGTGAGCATAAAAAGCAAGACTTCCGGGGCAGGAGATGGACCTGAATTGAAGATGGAAGTGGTGTCAGAAAATGTTGAACCCGTTGATAAGAAACCTGTGGAGAAAGAGGAACCGATGTATTTGCAGGAGATAACAGAAGATTCTGGCCAGGACACAGAGGTTGAAGGCAAAAGGAAGAAGAAGAAAAAGAAGAAGGTGGAAGAAACGAAATCTAATGAAGAAAGGAAGGTTTTGGGGGACAAAGAGAGTGGTGACAATTCGCAGCTGCGGTCAGAAGGTTATGAGAGTCAGGACACTGATGTTGAGGGCAAAACAAAGAAGAGGAAAAAGAAGATAGATGTAAGGGGACTAATGAAACTGACTGAATCTTTCCAGACGGTGCCAGAAGATTCGGGCCAGGAAACTGAAACCGAGGGCAAGAAGAAAAAGAAGAAGAGATTGGATGGTACCAAGTCGGCTGAAGAGTCAAAGGAAAAGGAAAAAGGGGACGTAGAAATTATAGAAAAGCCAAATTCATCTTTGCAGACCGCACCAGAAGATTCGGGCCAAGAAACTGAGACAGAGGGTAAGAAGAAAAAGAAGAAGAAGAGATTAGTAGAAATCGTGTTGGAAGGACCCCCGTTAGAAAAAGTGGGAGGTTATGAAAGTCAGGACACCGATGTGGAGGGTAAAAAGAAGAAGAAGAAAAAGAAGAAGGGGGAGAAAGAGAAAACTGATGTGCCTGAGTTACAAATTGATATAAATGTTAATGAGCAGCAGGTCCCTGAGGAAACTGACGACATAAAATCAGAATTAGAAGATCAAGTTCAGGTTGATCGAATGGAGGATGAAGAACTGGATGGTAAAGAAAGTACCATAATGCAAAACATTCGAAGGTTGGACCTAATGGCAGACAGTAGTAGCAGCGATGAAGAAACGTCCGGATTTTACGTCAGGAGTAGTAAATCCATTTCCATACAAGAAAATTCTGATAAAAATGTATTCAAAAATTCTGAACATGAAGAAGCTAATAAGTCAAAGGGTAACAGAAAAGGAACAAATCAAACGACTCATGAAAAGTCTCCTGTAAAAACTGATGAAGTGGAGATGGTAATTGAGACAACAGAACATGAAGAACCCGAACCAGAGATCCGTCAAGAGAATTCAGTAACGAATGAAGAGGAAATTCCAGAGGCTAATGGAGATGTTCAAATAAGATTGAACAATGTGGATGAAGATGAAAATGTAAACCAGGAAGAAGTCAACAGGCTAAACTCGATTTGTCGGTTAAATTTCACCTGCGGCAGCGACTCGGATAGCGGAAATGAGCAGTCGTTTTCGGTCGACACAGCTTACAGGACGATGAAAATTAAAGACGATGCGATAAAAGTTGACGGGGACGAAACAGACAGTTCGGTAAATTCAAAGTCAGATGATAAGTTGTTGTTAAGGAGCGAGGTGAAACTTGTTAAGTTGGAAGATACGCCACACAAAAATGAAGTTGCAAAAGGAAAGGAGACACCGAAGAAAAATGAAGTTGCAAAAGGAAAGGAGACACCGAAGAAAAGCGAGGTTGGGAAAGGTGAGGAGCCAAAAAGAAGATTGAGAGAAAGAAAAGTGTAGTGCAGATTGAGAGAAAGAAAAAAGTAAGCGAGAGGTCAAGGAAACAGGACGAGGAGAAAGATCCTGACTGGAGCATGGCTAGTGATGCAACTGAAGACGACGAGGACTTGGACACGTCGAGGAAAAAACGAATCAACTTGGTGGCTCCTGTGGAAAAGGATAATCTAACGGCTGTGAAGCGAAGTATCAAAAGTCTAAATCAAAGTTTGATCTCGAGTGGTACTATGTCGCAATCAAGAACACAGCAGGATTGTGATGACAGGCCTGTGACGAGGGTACGTTTTTTTTCAAATTCTAAATTGTTCTTTCAAGTTCAAAATCAAAGTTCATTTGACTTTGTGGTTTTAATACAATTTGATTTTTTTTGTTACAGTTATCAGATTTAATTGAAAGGGAAAAATTGGTCCTGGAGACCAGAGATTGTACGTTTTCTCTGGACAACTTGGGACCGGACGATGAACTTTTTGTGTTCACCATGCCGACGAAAGTGAGCGAAATTTTATATTAGCAAATTATAAAATAATAATAAACAATGTTACTGTTAATTTAAAAAAAAAGATTTGATAACATTCGAAGTTCATTAATTTTCAAATGGTTTCTTTTTTTCAGATTTTGAAGACAAATTTGATTGGGGAGAAATTTAATGTCAACAAATCCGGGTTGACAATTGGATCAGAAAAATATGCTATCCAACAAAAACATCCTAGAGAGGTTGCATGTATCACTCAAATTGTGGATGAAGAAGGCAACAAGAAATACAAAACTGGTAAGGTTTCAGTAATAATATATTAATTAGAAGAAAATAATGATTGAAAGAAGATGAAATTACTGAAAATTCAAATTTTCAGTTACTATAAGACCCTCAGGGAAAATCAGTGTTCTGCATCAGATGAAATCAAGATCGAGATCGAGCGTAAGTTCGAGCAGAAGTTCAAGCAGAAGTTCCTCAGTTGTTAGTAAAGTCGCAACTCCAAAACCAGCCATGAAACGAAAAGCAGAGGATAATGATGATTCATCAAGTATTAAAAAGAAGAAACTTCTTCCGAGTAACAGCCCAGCTTCTAACAGTTTGAGTGATTTTTCAGAATAGATTGTTCAGTTAAGAATATTGTTAATTTGTTTTAGTTTGAGTAACAACAAGTTACTGTATAACAAGTATTTAACTGTAAACTAATTGATTGACAGGAGCTTAAACTAATGTAAAAACTTGAGATTATCATGTTGTACAAAATGTAAAGAAATTATATTTTTAAGATTGTGTTATATATAATGTAATCTATTTCGAGTTTAAATGAACATTATCTGATGTAAAAACGGATTTATTTTATTATTATATACAATTACCGATTTTATTTCAAGAATGTAACATATTGCGGTATGAACACTTCGAATATATCTGTATTTATACTTTATCAATTACTACTGTTTCTTTGCAAGATATTAAATATATACATTTCATACAAGAATGGTCCAGATCATATTCTTTTGGTGGATTTTCATGAAACCTGTCCTATCGTCGTTTCAAATTTTTTTTAAATATTTTAACCTCTCGACAGCAGCGCTGCGAGCGTGTCATCTGACTGAGTCAGTGTTATCAAAACCGATAAAAGTAAAAGGTACAAAAACGTACAAAAGGTAAATAAAAAACATAAAATAATACTCAAAGTAACTTAGAAATATAATATTTGTCATTATGATTTTTATAAATTAGCTATACTCTGGCTGAATATTGAAAATGTTGCTGAATGTGAAACATATTATTGTGTTCATATTGTTGACATAAACAAGTAAGGTTAGATTCACGGAATTTATGCACTGGACACAAAGAACAAAATGATGAAATTCGGCACCAATGAAAAAATTAGGCAAAAACACATTTCCGTCACTAGAATGAAAATGTTATGAACTGAAAAATATTTTGTCAACGTTCTTTTTTGTGTTGATGTTTATTTATATTATTTTATATATTATTTTGCAAGTTAATTTTTTTTGTATATAGAGTTGTATTCAGAGCAATGTCATATCGAATGTCAGTCGCGGAATTTGATGTACCTTTTTTTTAAATTCTTGTCTACCGGAAACGCAAAAATATATGTGAACATTTTCTTGTCTCAAAAGATAGCAATGAATTTAAGAAACAAAAACAATATTTGCAGTTAGCATATTTGCAATATTATTGATTTTTATTTAAATGCTCATAACAACAATATGACGCGAGTTGAATAAGCACTTTTATCTTCGCGAAAACAATAAATTTCCCATTTAAAGTTAAAATTATTTATCAGTTGATAATTCTTTCTTTCAGCAGCAAAAACGTACATTTTGCAACTGGATATCCTGCAGAAAATTTTAACTGGTCGAATTTTATTGAAACCTTGTAATTTTCATTTTCAAAGTTCATTTTTTTATTTTATCATTGCATCTAAAAATAATCTAATACATACAAATTTATTGGAGACATTTCTGTAAGTCTTAATGTTTTAATTTTGTGATTTTATTTTTTGCAGAACAAATTTGAGATGCCTGCAAAAGTTTATGTTGACGAGGAGCCGTTCTACGGTGCAGAAAAGGAGGATACTGGTTCAATCCAAGATGACTTTTGTTTCAAAAACAATGTCGCAAATGCCGATCTTAGAATACGAATGGGTAAGAGAAATGTTCATCTGTTGCTATGTAAAACCAAAAGATATTTTTCAGCACAAAAGAAAATTCTTGTAAGACATTATTTATTTTGCTGCCTTTCGTTTCAGCTTTTGTTCGAAAAGTCTACGGACTTTTGAGCGTACAACTCCTTCTCACCGTGACAATTAGTGCAGTTTTTATGCTAGTTGAACCAATACAAATGTTCGTCCAAGAAAAGTAAGTGATATTACACTTAAAAAAAAGTGCTGATAGCAACTGAAATTCGTTTGAGCCAAGTTCATATTAGACTTGTATACATTTGATACCAATATGAACTTGTGTTAATTTTATATTTAAGTAAAGTCAAATATAATCGTGAACTTGAGTCAACTCCACCAACAATCAAATCAAGCAAATGACGGCTTGAATTAACTATTTATAAATTTTAATCGAGTGAATATAATTTCTTGAATCGAAAGAATTCATTATCATAATAACATCATGATTAAAAACCGTAGTCGGAGGGATTCGAACTCGCAGCGTACCTAACATTCCATCAGAACGCAAGAACCTTAGTACCTTTTTTTTAAATTGTTTATTTCAATATATAAATTAGTACAATATATATTTTTTTTTGCAAACAAAACAATTCATAAAACGCTTTTTCCTTAACATGACATACAAAATGAGTGGGCTCAGACTCTGAGCAGCTAAATCATTATAACAATTAGTTGTTTTTCTTAATATCTATCAATTATATATGTAGTGCTATACATCGATATATACATCTTATAACTAGGTATCAAGTTAGAAAAATAAGAATAAAAACTAACAACCTTTTGTTTTGTTGTTTGGAAGAAAGAGAATAAAGAGAGGTGGAGAAAGAAAAGGGTGCTCAAAGTTTACAATAATAGGCTATCTCATGGCCTTTGATCTAACCAGAAATAGTTAGAGTTTTTTTTGTACTTGATTTTTTGTCATAAGGCGGGAGTGCCGTACTAAATTTAGTATTTGGCATTTCGTTAACACGGCCTAAGTGTGGCATATAATTTAGTTCTTTTCTATAAGCATGTCTAACCCTATGATATAATACTGGTTCGTTAAAATCGTTTTGTATATATCCTCTTTGATCAAGAATGACAAACGCTTCTGGCGGGACAAAGCCGCCTTCAATGTGACGTTCGATGAGTCTTACATCTGGGTGATAAAAGTTTCTAATTAGCTCGTTTTCGACAGTCTCACAATGCGCAATATCTCTAACCAACTGAGCTAACGGGCCGTTACATAAACTTCCCCTCAATAGCTGATGAAAAAGTTTTTTATAGTAAATCGAAAATATATAATAGTGAGACATTTTGGTAAAAAAATGGCCCGTGGGGGGATCGAACCCGCGGCCTTCGCGTTATTAGCACGACGCTCTAACCAACTTTTTTATTTTTTTATTTTTATTATTTTTTTTTAATTGTTTATT
>JAAMPD010001246.1:0-27247 GCA_025266255.1 Trissolcus basalis | reverse complement strand
CGTCTTGACTTATAAAATGGAAACTCGTGTATGACACAGAGATAGACACCAGATACGAAAAGAATAAGTGACTATCAATAACTACATATATTTCTACAAAAAAAAAAAAAAAAAAATAATGTTGCATAATTTATTCATTAAGCAAGTGTTAATATTTTAATATTCATAGTAAGAGCAGAGAGTTAAAAATTTATATAAATGTATTCTACATTCGTGATACTAAACGTTGCACAAAAATTTGCTTTTGCGTTAAAAATAAAAGTAAAAGGTGTCGAAAAATGTGTGCAACTTTTACGAGTAAATAATGACGTTGAATTGAGAGTCACTGAGTGTGATAAAACAAAAATGAGTTCTAGTACGTGTGTACACGGCGAGCTGCTCCACAAAGTGTCTTACCTCAGTCGGCCAAGTATATACCCACTTGAATCGACTTGCGACGTGTGCTAGACGAGAATAGCCGAGTCATCGTGCAAAGAGCACACTCACTGTCTTTTAACGGGGTGCATTAGCGCAACACGGCGAATTTCCAAACGCCAGTCGTATTATACATTAGTCTGCGATATTTCCCAGCTTCTATCGACACTCTTAATTATAGTGTGTTTATTAACGGTGCCAGTTGTTGGCATATAGAAAACGATATGTAGCCGGTAAAAAGCACTGCACACATTTTAATTCACTACATTTCACGGCAAAACATCTTATCATCTGCATGTCGCAAACAACGTAGGGGTCGAATATGATGAAACTGAGGTGAAGGTATATTAAAAAAAATACAACATTGACCTGCAAAGAAATAATTACGCACAGACATGCATATTATTTGAAATTTTATGGTTAGAACAATTTTTGTACCGACATAGTGAAAGTTATTGTATCCGATGTTAAGAAACGAGATAGGTATTTGTATACAACTTTTTTTGTTGGTGCATTGATATGAAGTGACCAACGGCCACAGTATGAATTTAGTTTACGAATTCGCAGTTTTTTTTTACTCGTAGTGAGGACAGCATTAATTTTTATAATGGTGCATGCTTTTATATCAGTGAAAATCCGATGTAAGTACGTTATTACTCAGCAAGCTGAAAAACTTGTTTCATTACAGTATATGTACATGTAAGTACACATATTAATATTTTTCAAGTTTTTCACGTACGTATGTTTTTCGATTCTTTGTGTGTCATGATTGTATGGAGTTTGCTTTTAACCAATAATGTTGTAATATTTGTTATAGAGGGCAAGCAGATGTATGAGTAACCGGAAAAGATCGCAAATCAAGAGATCAGTGTTCACAAATATAGTCGGCTGCTTTGGATCAAGCAGAACTGAAACTCATCCAAATACACAATAGACGTATCAGTTCTTGCATTCAATAGGGAAAATGACTTGGAACAATTGCGAACAACTGTCCCATGAAATTGAGATATAATTTCATCTGTACTCAATTTGTTATCTTATATTATTCATTGATATATTTTTGTAGTTGTACAATTGTTATGATAAATAGATAATTTGAAAGCATTATTTAATATTCATTTCCGAATAAGATGGTATTGGATAAAGAAAAAAATGTTTTGCTGTGTGTTAATATTGTTGTTTAATCCATTTTTGGACATGTGGATGAAGTAAAATGTTAGATTATAGAGAGATTAAATTTTTTAGACGCTAATTAAATCAAGAAGAATTTGCGAATGTTTTGAATTATTTCATTGAAGATTTATAGAAATGTTGTGATATTATGCATTAACGACTATGAGAAATGAGTTGAGGCATAGACATTAAAGGAAAGGTCAAGTGTGCTGAAATATTTCAAAATGACTTTATTAGTTTGTAATATGAAATTCGAATTTGAACTTTCTATATTAAATGAATTATATCGGATAATTTTTTAATATCAAAAGAATTGCTTGTACAAAAACATGAAAACATATCTGCATTATATATGTACCATTTATGCGCCATATATGAAATTCGTGCTGATATAATATTTCAGCGGGTTTACGTTGATAATATTTGTGCATGATAAATTTAGAAAACAAAAATTAACTTGAGTGAAAGCATTTCATTTGAAGATTTATTTGTCGCGGTTTTTCTAGACCGCGTGTTATTTTTATTTATCTCTTGTCCACTCTACGAATCTCTATTTGGGGAAACAGTAACAAGGAGGACTTGGAGTGGCAGGCTATAAGTTTGGCGTAGGTGTCGCTCGAGGGAGCTTGTTGTCGCTTGGCGTTTCGTCGCAAAGCCGTTCGTCTCTATCATCACGAAACTCCTGACACTCTTTCCCTCTGAATCTCACCCTCCGCGCCATTTTTTGCATCACTCCTTCTTTATGGCGTGCGCTCTCTTTCGCTCCGCTTGCGTTTTCTCGTATCTTCACTTCCGGCGAAACACGATCAATCACTTCTCCCGGACCGTCAGCATGACACCCTCTTTTACTCCCATCGCCACCCTCGCCGGCAGACGATCCTGGACGCTTGCATTTAATGCTTCTCTCTCGGCCGAATGAATGTCGGAACTGTCACGATATCACTCTTTCGTTTTCGCCAGAAGCTTGATGAACTTTTAATCAATACTGATACGCGTTCTCGTCGGTTTTATCCGCTATCAAAATCTATACTCACTCATATTTCATCTGTTTTTATATCGCTACTAAAGGATTATGCACAACATTTTTTGAGCCGGCCTTTTTTTCGTTTGCGAAATTTATGGATAGCAAATTTAAAATATATACATCATTTTCCATAACAAGGACATAAATCAAAATGGTTGTCATCTGGTACTGTTAAGAAACAAAAATCACATTTTCATTTGGCAAGACATGATAAATACTCAAATCAAGCAGGTGCGCGCTTTTGAATAATTTATGTTTAGACTTCTTCTCATTTGTTGCGTTTTATCGTCCATCAAAGCAAACCTTATAAAGTTTTCACGGAGTCTCTCTTGACTGTTTTAATTAATTCTCGCAGATTGCCACTACAAAACTTTTATCGGTCTAGATAAATAACTTTTGAAACTTGGGAGTCTCTTTTCGGACATCATTCGTCGATATCTCTTTATTAAATTCTACTCCGAATTCAACTCTCATTCTCAAACCTAAAGTTCTACTCAAACTTCTTTCAAAACCCTACGGTAGAATTTAATAATTCAATTATTTTTATTATTCGAAAATATAATAATTTAAAAACTTGGAAATTTTATATGAAAACATAATACAAATTATTCCACAGTTTTTACTTTTGGTTTCATATGAAATACGAACTAATTTATATGAATCAACATGAACGAATTCATCAATCGGCGATACAATTTCTTGTAAGCATCAGTTCTTAGAAAATATGATGTATAACGTCGGAGTCGGCTCGAGTTTATAAATTGTTTATTTTGCTTTGTGGTTCTTTTCACGTAGAACGATCGACGTCTCATTTTTTCTTCGGTTGAAGAAAATATGCGACACGCGAATGGATAGTTAGAGTTCACCGCTGTTAACGAGGGGCACAAAGTAGTTGAATAAAATATGTACAATCTCGGATAAATATGAAAGACGTATTGAGTCTCGCGTTGCGGCTCTGTTGGGGAAGAATACGTGTCAGCTGAACGCTTAACGGTTTGCATCCACTTGTCGAAGCCGACAAGACCCGAGAGACTATTGCAAGCAAACGAGGTAACGAGGTTGAGGTCGGTTCCCATCCGTGACCCTGACAGTCGTCATTAACAGACACCCTTCTAGCTTTTTTGAATGGTTCGAAAATGCTAAGCAAACAGATTCGAGTCAGGATTTCGTGTTAAACTATGTCGGACAATGGTTGTTAAAATGAATGCCACACTGCGAGACAATTTTAAATAATAAAACCAAGAATGAAGGGCTTAGCTTTTTTATCCGTATAAAAAGTATTAATTAAAATATTTGTTGGTCTTATAAAAAGGCTGTAAGAGGAAATTCAATTACGTATATTAATTCCGGGGAATTAAATTTTTGTATGGCAAGGAAGAGAGTATTGACGAAAAATAGTAATTAATGGTTTGGACAAAAAAACTCAAGATACGATCAGCCGCATCATTCGATCAGGGTAAATCGAGAAAGTGGACATTTTAATTAAGAACCAGCTGATGGTTTGTCCTCGGCCATTAATGGCCTAGGCCATTTTAGGTTAATAGTTCAGATGTCATGAAAAAAAAAAATGCCACCCGCGATTTTATGACCCAGATCCGGTTCCGGAAAAACGTCAGGAGAAATGAAAAAGGTCGAACAGAAGTCATGGTGTGGACCAAGGCCAACTATAGATGAAACTTGGTAAGTGCGAAGGGATGTTTGATGACGTAGGTTCGGTCGGCGCAGTGCGCGCACAAGATCGCTAAGATTAATGAATTCACATTGTCGGTATTTTTTCAACCATTTTAGAAGGACTTTTCAGAAGAGAACGTTCATTTTTCAAAAAGTTCACCCGTTGCAGACATGCACGACGGGATTCGCAGCGCGTTCTCGGTTAATGATTTCAAATTAAAGCGATGGCTTACCTGCGCGCCCATCGAGAGGAAAAATCAGCAATCTGCGTCGATTCGAAAAACGAGTTACGGTTCATCATGTCCTGCTTTGTTGAACATGCGTGGAACAAATTCAATTCGGGATAATAGTACAGTCTGAGTTATGAATTCGTAAGATGCGGGACTCGTATGAGAATTATAAATATCAATAACTTAATGGATATATATATATCAATAACTTAACGGATGCTTACGCCATCTAAAAAAATGCGTTCTAATTTATTTTTTCTTATATTCATATGAGTCAGTTTAAAACATTCATTAATTTTAGCACAAATTTATCGATTGTTTTTTTAAACTAAACAAATAAAATTGGATGAAAAATTTTGTTTTAAAAACAAAGAAACACTTACGCCATCTCTTGAAAAAAATGAAATAAATATGTTGACAGTTTCAGGTAAGAGAAAGAGAAAATAATACGTGCAGCCGAAATGTATGTTTTCTGTTTACCTTTTTCATACAAAATAGAATTTTATAATATTTTTTAAAAGATTGATTAACTCTAAAGCCTTCCGAATTTGGGTTTTGTGATTAAAACAACAAAACAATTTTGCAATGTATATATTTTCTCCAAATTTATAAATCCATTTTTTGTCCGATATTAGAGTTTGTATCGCCATTCGCCAGTTTGATGGGCACCTTGCACTCAGTGTGAAAAAAGACTACTAGTGAACACTCAGCATAGGTTCTGAACGAGTTACGATGATTAAGACTATATGCAAGTAATAGTGTCAAACAAAATCCAAACATTGGAAGTGCGGAGATTGTATTTTTGACGCATTTTTATTGCACAAAATTACTAACATTATCATTGATTTTTCGGATTTATTCAAATTTATATATTTATATTTTAAAGTGCGAACAAGAACGATGAGTTGTTTTTGTTATAAGTTATTCGCGATTCTCTGGCAGAGGTCAAACTTTTACTGATTTAGTACTTTATAACGCATAATGCCCCTGGCCAATCAACTGAACAATTCTGTAGATCCCTCCAATGTACAACGTTTATTATAAAACTAAAAAATGTCAAATATCATTTACAGATAAAGCAGAATTGAGTAGTGAATGTGAATTTAGTATATGTAAATTGATCACGTAAGACGTAAAAAACAAGCAATTTGTGATGATACTTGAAAAAAATTACCTGATATATGAGGAGAGTCTCAACTCATTTATATAAATATAAATAAAAAATATATTTGTAATTATTCCGCAGTTGTCAAACTTAAGTATATGCTTAATACCTAACTACTTAATATAGTCAGCAGTCGTAGTATTATAAAATGCAATAAAACTATTTTTCTACATTTTTTATATTGATGATTTATTCCAGTTCAAAGTAGATATCAGGTCAGTTGTTAACTTTTCTTAAGTGGTTTTAATTAAAGGAAAGAGAAGTGTAGAATGTTTTCTTATTCATTTCACTTGTTGAAATCGAATAAAATTGTAATCAAAATAAGTTATATATTCAGCAGAAAAATTAAAGGACATTTTAAAACTTGGGATTTAAAATTTTTAAGTTAAAAATTTTAACTTAATTTTTAACACTATATATTTTTATTTAAACTATGAGATATTTTTTAAGCTAATTTTGTGATATTTAACTGACTTGATCTATAAAATTCTATCACTTTTCAGTTTTCTTCTATAAACCAATACTAGTGATTGAATTCTATAATGGTAATTTAATCTAAGCATTATTATTTATATAAAATACATTTATATTACTCATGCCATGTAACATGTTTTGAATACACAAATAAACGCCTTTTTTCTATGCCAAACATAAAATTTACTGTATACAAAACAGAGTTGTTTTGCTGCCAGATTAGAAGACTCAAAATCTTTCTCCAAAAATTTACCACACCTTAAGAACCTTTCTCATTTTAAAGGAAAAGGGTTAAATTTATCTACGACCGTATATCTTTTAGAGCTTGAAATCGCTTGTGTACAAAAACAGCAGCCCTCGTTTGAGAAAAAGCCGAGTCATCGAAAACAGAAAAATCTTTACAAATATAAAATACCCAAGAGTGTAAATTTTTTTCAAAAGAAATATCTTTCTTTATGTATATACAGTGGAAACTAAACTTTCTATAATAGCAAGAAACAGGTTTTCTTTTCTACGTTGATTACAAAAAACTGATATTGATAAATAATAAATAGAATTTGTATTACATTGGTCTTACAAACCGACTTCAAAGGGTTTTCTTCCGACTGATAAATTGAGCGCATGAATCAAGACATATATTCTCTTAAAGAACACAATTTTTTGTTCAGTTCTTCGATTCATCATTCTCCCGATCAATTTTACCTCGTTCGATCCAGTGGATCAATATTATGACGCAAGTTATTACTATGCAAATCATAATTCACAGCCGGTGACGTCATCTTTGAATCGAGACCTACGGAAACATTTGTGGAGAAAACAAATCTATAGTTTTCCAAAAAGGATGTTGGCGCATACCTCTTCGGCGCCTCCAATTTCCTACAACACATTCGATTATACAAATTTTCGTCCAATCGATCAACGTCATTTCGTTTCAGCGATCATCAACGTATTTACACCCCAGATGAATCCGAGTGATTCTTTTTTCTTATCCGCGACAATGCTAAAAGTCTCTTCAGCTTGTTTGTCAAACAGAAGTGAATAACAAGATGACAATCTCAGTCATCGAATGATATTGGATATTTTATTTCATCTTCGACTTTTTCTAAGCTGACAGTTTATTTGACATGATTTCTTGTAGAAAACAGCTCCCGGTTGGACACACTAAGACATATTTACTGTTCGGGGCGGGGAAGTTCCAAGAGGTTTTCGTTTGTAATTTCATTGTCGAAAACACTAGGACAGTAAAATCGTTCTTTATTATTTCTAAGGATTTGTTCTTCGTGTCCCTATTGGGCTGTGATGCATACGAACCATGTGATAAAGAATAGACGAGGCTGCGCCAGCTGATGAGCCGTGACCGATGGCTGCACAATAACCCTGTGCACGATGTACCGCTATCTCTATACAGTACCTTTGGTTCTTGCGGTACATTCACTGCATTTTTATCTAAACATGACATGTGCGGAATTCTGCATCTGTCACAAACAAAATCTCATGGATTCCTTCATTCTTTTTCCAAAAAGTCACAAAAACACACCTTGTTTACAAACAGGATCTTACTTTCTTTCATTAATATCAATATTAGTCATTTGATTCAATAATTTTGTTTCCTCAATTCTGGATAAAAATGTGTTAATAGGTTTTAGCATAATCGAAACATATAAATATTTTGATACATTTTCATATATACAAGTGATTTGATTTTAATGGTGTCTGTAAGAATATATATATGATCCATATATAGTTTTATATATATGTAAAAGGTCATCAAGTTTATAACAACTACATAACAAGTTGCAATTAGAAGTGATGATTAGCTAATGGTTCCTGGTTGCTTGCTTAATGAATATAATTTTCACGTAACTCAAATCAATTAACATATAATAACGTACATTTGTATTACAAGTGTTTTCAGTACAGTGAAAGGAATATGAATTATAGAATATATATGGATGTGCAATACGTGTGCGAATACGCGGACTCATTATTGAGGTCGCTGGCTCTAACACTAATAAGTCGTTCTACATATGTCTGCTTGGCTTATAGCAATTAGAGCGTCAAATATAATACGTCAACTATCTATTTGGCGATTGATCGACGTATTTGATCTTATCGCAGTAATGCAAAACTGTATAACCGGTGGGAACAATTTCTCTCCCCCAAAATGAATTAGAAATTTTCGTACGAAATTTCAAACAGAAATAAAAGAAACAACTTGTGTTAGAAAATGTATTCTGATGTATACGTCAACTGTGTAATTAGAGGAAAAACTAAAGTTAACTACATCTCAGTAGCCTGCGGGCAACTTCTATTATGAGATTTTATCTGACCTACTGAAATAACACGCCTTTTCACTGATGAGTTGGCTTTTACCCCAAGCATGTCTTTAAGGGAAATTCGCATAGAGCAATAAATCTTACCTCAATCCTTTAGGTTCTACCATGCGACTGACATTCCATCGCCTCTGTGATGCGTCTCAGAGCTGAAAAGTCACAGAGGTATCCCGACGCACAGTTTATTCGTAGTCATTGTTGTGGGTCGATGGGATTATTCTGTTATTTACAAGTTGTAAATTATGGAAATTTGGAGGCTTGTTCTTTTTTGCTTACAGTGACTTTCTGTGTTTTTCGTTCTCAAAACAATTATATGATGGGTATATCGGTAGCGGTATTTGATTATTATAAAAGGATTTAGATTCAAGATATGCTCAGCGCGTTGTTTTTCTCACAATGTTTTCGAAACTTCTTCTCTTTCTTCATTTTCTTTATTTTACTGCGATAATACTTGTTTACGCCTCGTACTATTTATAGACACTGAAAACTGATAATTTTTGTACGAATAATAAACGTCTTCCGTCTTATCCGATATTATGAATAGTGATGGCTTGAAAAACTAATAAATAATACATAAGGATGGTGCAACTGTAATTGTTCATTCGCATTATGATATAAAAATATAATATTTACTAGAGGCAGATATTATTTAGTTATCATCGAGATAATTAATTATAAAAATAACAACGCCTCTGACCCGCTCAGGGTTATCAATAAAATATCATTGACAGCTATAAGGAAAATTGTCACGGAAACTTACTTTTTGTCGTCTTCATACTTGATCCAATAACCTGCACTTCACTTATCTACTTTATGTAAAAAAACATTCTTGTTCATATTTTCGAAGATTTTTTTGAACATTTTACAAAGCCAAATTCTAGGGTCTAAAGGTGATAATTAACCTTCTGACCAAACGACCTTGGTTTTGAAAAATGTCCGAAAAATTTTATAAACAGAACAAAAATGTAGAAAATAGAAAAAGTATTTTCTATTAAAAAAATAAGGTAAGTTATTTATGATTCGTTAATTCATTTGATAATGATGGACATATAATTTAACGTGAAATTTTTCATTTTAATATATGGGCAAAATCGGTCAAGGGTGCGTGCAAGATATAAGACAAAAAAAAGATTGGGTTTACGCGCCAAGCACGCAGCTGTAAAGTACCTCTTTGGCTGTAAAGTTTGAATTTGAAATTTGGCAGAAAAACTAAAATTTGATGATTTTACGAGTTAATGATGAAAACATAAATGGAATTTATCAGATATTATTCAAGATAACGAAAAAAAGGTTCATTACAACACAAGGGTGAAACAATTTTTTAATATGAGGCGTAGATTTTTGATGAAATTTACCTTTTTGTTTATAAGTCGATTTTTTTATTTGTACATTATGACGCTGATCGCATAATATTTTTTGAATGAAATGAAAAAGAAAAAATCTTTTGTTCGAAGATTAAAATTATGTAACCTTGAAGTGCTTTTGTTTGGACATCAATGTTCGTTTCATTGTCAAAGCGCTGATTAAATTAATTAAAACAATAAATTATTGTGAACAGATGGTTGACGCGGACAGGGGGCGATTTTTTTCCTCTTAAAAAACGTATAAATAGCGAGTAGAATTGTCGTATCTTCACAGTCCGCATCTTTAAGTCTTTGTGAACGCTACTTTGACTTGACTATTGACTCTAAAATGACTTCTGCCAAGACCTTCTTGCTGCTCTTCTTCGTCGTCTGTGCCGTGATGGCCACGACCGAAGCTGTCCGTGTGCCGCCTTGTGACGTTGTCTGTGGCCGTATCGACCGGGAGAAGGACGAGTGCTGCCGTGCTCATGGATACTCATACCACACCAGTTGCTCCGGTGGAATGAATTGTGGTTAAAGTCCCATCCTCTTCAATCTCTGTAGGTTTACCTTCATCAGGGTAAACAAACACTAAAAATGTTATCGAAGATCAAAATGTAATATCTAAATTTTTTTTTTAGTATAGAAAACTTATTGTTTACAGTTGGCAAAAAATTATTTCAATGTTAATTAAAGCAACAAAAAAATGAATGAATCTGTAAAATATTCAAATTAATAGAATATATATTTTAAAACTGTGACTCTGTTTTGTTCAATTGTTACTTTCATATTCATGGGAAGATTCTTTTACACTGACCAAACTTATACTACCATTTTGGCATCTTAAAATTGATCGATCATCGTTTTAAACTCTAGTCAAAAACACCACAACATTTTTTAAATCATTATTCTTGAAAAATGTTGTAGTACAATTAAAAAAATTGATTATCAATTATCACATAAGTTTTTACAGACATATTAATGAAAAAAAAAAAAATCTATATATAAACATATAAGATATCGCTTGACCATTGAGGTTACAATATTTGTCTTGTTCTCTGTAAATTCGAAAAAGTGAATATACACTCTTTCGGAGTTATAAGTGAACTTCTCTTTCAGAAAATAGTTTACGGATTTGGAGAATAATTCGATTGGATTATATTCACTTATTTGGAGAACATATCACTTTTTCGAATTTCCAGAGTTGATGGTACTCTATAGTAGTGATGTTGCGAATTTAAATGTATACAAGTTAGATAAAATTGTGTTTCATGAGTTTCAGTTTAAAATTAATTGACAATCTTTTTATTACTAATTAACTTTTGTATCTATGACTTTTTAGATAATGAAGTCATTTATTTAAGCAATTTGAACTATCCCGCCCATTACGTTGGCATTCCTATGTCGTATGTCTGATGAAGCTTCCAGTGAACCAATGTATACTACAATCTTCATCTGTAAATATCATATTGTAAATAGCACGGTGACCTATACATTTTATTTGATATTATGATTCCTGAAATTGCAAATATACATTTGCAATGTTTTTTATCGATATGATATTGCTTTTTCTTTTCATATGAATCGAAAATTAGTTTATCTTAACCTTCCATATGTTAACGCACAGTGTCTTATACACGGAAAAAACAGAACATGAATGGTTCATGTTCCAAACTGTCAAAAATTGACAATATTTGTTCACAATTTGTTTTTGACGCATGACTGACTGATGCCTAGAAACAATTTGCTAATGTTTAAACATATGCGAATCGTTGCCACGCATCAGTCAGTCATGCGTCAAAAAAATTTTTTGACAGTTTGTGATTGAATGTGTCGGAACATAAACCATTGATGTTCCGTTTTTTCTGTGTAAGACCCTGTGTTAAATTCGTCATTTTCTAATGAAGTTATCTTAAAATTTGGTAATGGTCATTTTTCATTCATTTTAAATAGTATACATTTTTTAACAAATTTTGTTAAGTTTCATGAAAAAAATATTGTACTTCATCAGATGATCGATCTACTTTAAGTGATTTTTTTGAACATCATTTTATATGATCATTTTCAATAATATATTATTGAATCAGTCATTACTTAAAAATGAAAATATAATGATTTTTTGTTCATATGATGGCCATCAATCATTGCAAAAATAATGTAACAGAAAAAACAGTTTGTAGTTTGGACTGTTTGGACTTTTTCAATGTTTTTCTTTACTTCAATACTGGTGGAGAATACTTTAAAATGAAAAAAATTGCAAAACGTTCAAAATTAATTGAAATACATTTATTCTAGCTTTTTCCATTTTTATGCTCATATGGACATGAAAATAAAACTTACATCAATTCATCAAACAAATTCATCTTACAAATTGTATTGCAATAATTGCATTCAAAATCTCATATTCGTAAATTACGGTTTTGACAATATGATTGCTGTAGCAGTTGATAACAGAATATTGACTTTGTTAAACATACTAAGAAAATTAATGATCATCAGCTAAATAGTTGCAAGTTTCAAAAGGGCCGGATAGGAAATCTAGACTGAAGATAATAGAATTTTTATTGTCTAAAGTGTAAAAACACTTTTGAAATCATTCTAACGATTCGACCGGAACGTTGATTAATATTTAATGGCACGTCGTTACATATATATAATTCAATAATGCTAAATATCAAATTCCACATTCATTTATGAGTTTATGATTGCCAATCGTTGTGGTTAATGACATGTTTGACAGATATGTTTATGTTTGTTATTTGTAAACGCTCAACAAAGATTAACTTTGAAATTGATTTACATTAAGAAATTACCATGCATTACGAAAAAATAATGAATGTTTGAACATTTGTTTTCATTAGTTTAAATGTTCAAGTGTCATTCCCTCACGGACGAAAATATTATTTAATATATCTACAAAAATAATAAAAAATATATAAAACTTATAAACAGTAATATGAGTATATTTTTATTATATTTTTCATTTTATAAAATGAAATTTTAACGAAATATATAAAATTTGTATAAAAATATTTTTTTATAAAATTTTCATTTATATTTTCGTCCGTGAGGGTTTGTTCAGTTAATTTTGTTGTATTCAAGGTGCTCGATCCTGATGTCTTATATGTTGACAAGAATATAGATTTACCTGCGCAGAAAAAAAAGTGTGGCTCACGAAATGGGCCAAAGAATGGGACACGTGTGGCTTGCGGAAAAATCCCACAGAATCCCACACGCTACACGAAATGCCAAAGATTGAGAAACTCTTGCACTTTTCGCCGAGTTTGAGCTGTAAGATGTTTTTTTTTTTTCGAAAATTTGTCGGCTGCAAATCAATCCCAAACGTACTACTGGCTCAACTTCTTTTACGATCGTTGGCCACACTCTTGCACTTTTCGCCGAGTTTGTGGCTGAGCTGTGAAAAATTTATTCCTAAAAAAGCAGACAATCCTTATTTTTGCGGCGACGTTCTGCTTGGACGTAAAAATATTTTGCCTAACTCGCGAGTCTGTGACCCACACTGTAGGAACTTTCTTTTATGCTCATTGTCCACAGTCTTGCACTTCTCGCCGATTTTGTGGCACAATCTTGGTAAAAAACAGTGAAAAATATGTACATTTCATATTATTTTTTCTCCCTACTTCCTGCTGTACTTGCTGAGATCTCAGTTCATGCTCTTGAATGTTAATCATTTTTGTCATTTTTGTTATTAATGTTAATCATTTTTCACTGTTTAAGCCAATCGCGCAAACTGTGTGGCATCTCTCGCATATATTGTGGCTACTTGTACGCTAGTTGCCAATTCCAGATAAAATCCCAAAGGATCAATCATTTCATAAGAAATCGACAAGACAGAATGATAAATTATCATTGTCTGTTATGTAACAATTGTTCAGTGAAAAATTATTAATATTAATAAAAAAATAAAAATAATAATTAACATTCTAGAGCATTAATTGAAATCTCGGCAAGTGCTGCAGCAGGTACCGAGAAGAAGTAATATAAATATACATATTTTTAACCTATTTTTACCGAGTTTGTGCCACAAACTCGGCGAAAAAGTGCATAAGAATGTGGCCAACGAGCATAAAAGAAGTTGCCACAGTGTGGGCCACAGAATTGCGCGTTTAGCAAGATCTTTTTATATCTAGTACGACGCCACAAAAATTAAGGCCGTCTGTTTTTTTTAGGAATAAATTTTTCACAGCTCAGCCAAAAACTCGGCGAAAAGTGCAAGAGTTGATCGATCTTTGGCATTTTGTGTGGCGTGTGGGACTCTGTGGAATTTTTCCGCGAGTCACACGTGTCCCACTCTTTTTGAACTTTTGCGGTTTCAGGAAAATATCAAAAGCTGATGAGAAACATAGTTAACTACCGGCAAAAGAAATTACAATGACTTTGTTTGTATAATTGTATAATTGTAAAAAAAAAAGAAATTTCATTTTATTTTAGACTGAAAATCTGATTAACAAATCTGATTATTGAATATTTTATCGTAATCTCTTACTTTTATTATTCGATTCTTATGTTTTACTACTGGTACATTTATTGACAATTGAAATAAAATTAAATCAAATAATATTATGGACCGAAATCTGTAAAATGACCCTATTTGATGTCTTCAATCATTTAAAGAAAAATCAATCACCTAACCAGTAGCTCATCGATAAAATAACGCTAGTCACCCTCCAGTCAACGTCTTAGTGAAAACTTCTTATTCTTTTCATTTGATCACTAGCTATATTTAGAGTTTAAAATATCATTATGCAGTGTAATACAATTTAAAAATTGCCAATAAATTTTTCCCTGGGTGATATTAACGTTAAGCTACTGGATCACTTATTTCAAACATTACCCCATTCTATCAAAATGATTATTTAAAGATTGTAAAATAAAAATGAAATTAATAACTTTTTTTATTTAAGGTTGTCAATTTTTTATTCTAAAAATTTCTTCCATTCTTATTTCTTTTATAAATGCGCATTTTATTAAAGCCGTGGGCAATGAATTTCTTGGGAACCCCGAATATTCGAATCTAAAAGAACCAATCAGCGGGGCTTGGACGCCCTTTGCCCCCTGCAACCACGCCTGCCAATATAGGGTACGTACCCTCATCAAATCGACCCTTATCCTCTCCGCCTTATTCTATTTTCTTTCTCTTCTGACGAACAGAATTAATTTCACAAAATGGCTTTCTACTTTCGTTGTCGTGATCAAAACAGTTCGGCCATGAGAATATTTCTTGCTAAGCGGCGTGCGCTACGGCAGAGCTGCGCGATATTCATCCCCTAATATCGATTCACGTGTAGTATTTTATAAGTGGATCCACACAAATTTGACTCATCTACTGCGGATTATATTTGGCACGTGTTCTGAACACTGTTTCTTGTTACAAGTGATTTGGATGAACTTTTTGAGAGATATTTAATGAATACTATATACCCTTAATTTCGAAAAGGGAAAAAACTCACAAAAATCTTTGAATTGTATAAATATAAATCCGCTCAACATTATAAATTTTGTAGTATGTTAAATTATTGACTTTGTTAATGTGCAAAAATAATATACGAAATCCGAAAAGTGACGAAAAATACAAATGATCTTTAATTGTTTGACATTTGCAAATTTACAAAACTCCTAAGACTTTTTAAAAATTATTAATTTATTTTATGTTTTAATTTTTCCCGTCATCAAAAATAGGTATTTTGTCATGAGAAAAAATATCTTCACACACATATCTTTCAATCTCAAGACCTAAAATTTTTTCCATTTTGAAGAGTCATTAGACAGACATACATACTTCAAGATATTGCAACACGAAACTGATCGAATATAAAAAAAGAAAGAACCATGTTGTTGGGTTAAATTTGTGATTTCGTCATGGTGGGCTCGACGCGGGAATGTCAGCGTGTCCAGTATATTATTGACGTATCAATGTTTATCGTGCATTCGATGAATTTGAAGATGAAGCGTGCGAGTTATAATAATCCTGCGCGAAAGCAACAGTGGCGATGTCGAGAAGCAGGAGAACGGCCGCGCTGTCACAAAGGCATGCGCCACCCACTTCGCTTGGGATGCTCGCATCGTTAATCAACTGCAAGCGGGACTTTAACTCTCAAGGTACTGATCCACAGGTACAGCATCAGATCTACCACGACCCTGATATTTCTGGGACTAGGGTACACATGTCGGACTTTCATCACGCGCCATTGTACTCTATTTTGGAAAATCCATTTTTCCTAACTGTTCACAACATCTACCTATATAACAGAATAACAAAATCTTTTTTCATAAAAATTGTGATTGATAGATACTATATAGAGTTACATATTGGAATCAAAGATGTTTCATACAAACATTTAGATTTAGGAAGTAACTGAAAATTGGAATTGATTCATATTTCAAAACGTTTTTGATTGTTTTTTATGAAAGAAACGTTTTTAGTAAATAAAGCAAAAAGCGTTTGCACGAAATTTATTATAATCAATTGAAAATAAATATTTCCTGATATTGATGGGAAGGTTCATAGCTTTTCGATAACAATTTTAAGTGCTTAAGAAATATTCACAAGAATATGTATACAACACGAAATATGGCAAGTGTATTCAAACAGGTGCTGTAGAAAAAGAAAAAGAAAAAAAAAACATTTTTCAACCTTGAAAAATGATCCTCGTCGTCTGAAAGCACACGGTATCATCAATCCAATGATGGTGTTACACTTCACACCGTTCGAAAAAGTTCTCTAATTCTTCTTACATGTAAATGTGAACCTGACTGTAATCCTTTTGAATGCGGCCATAGAGTTTGGGTCGCCTCTGGTCAATCCAGCTGATTCCCGTTATTGTTGTCAAGCTTTTACAAATTTTTTTAAACTCTGATTATTGTGAGAGACTAAAGAGTTCACGAAATTCCAGTATTGAATGTACACACCCATGATGAATTTATTTAATATAGTAGCACTATCATCCAATTCCTTTTTCTTCTTTTGTAGAGAAAAAGTTTTTGTTGTTTGTGTATTTTTTTTATTTTTTTTATTTATTATAAAAAGTTTGATACGAAAAAGTTTATGTAACGCGTGAAATTTGCCTTTTAGGATAAACTGCTAACTTCAAAACTGAAGAAATCTATTGCACGTTTGCTTTGTGCGCATATCGTGTTTACCTTAAAACACACTCATGAGTTTTAAAATCAATCGTCTGTACATGGAAAAGGTATTTATCTCTGGCTACTTTTAATCATATTATTGGGTGATGTGAAATAGAAAAGTTTGTAAATTAGAGAAAAAATTAGGTTATAAGCAAAAATAAAAACTCGCATCACTAATTGGTGCAAAAACATTCGTCGTCGTCTTTCTTCGAATCACTAAGCGCTTTTATTTAAATCACTGATAGTCTTCAAATTATAGTTAGTACTTTTTCACATTACTGAGTAATGTAAAATCTATAGTTATGTGCTGAGATACATCACTCGCTACTGTATTAATTATCACTTTATCAATAACTAATAAAATGATGTCAAGATTTGTGCCAATATTGTGATCACTTATTTTTGTGTTTTGCATTCACTTTAGTAAAAGTATTGTGAATTTTCGACAATTATTTTTGTCAGTGTACGAAAAGCCAAAGCAAGACCATTTACCACTTATCATTTTCAATGTTGTGCTCAAAATAAAAAAAAAAAATTTTTAAATCCAAAACATCGCAAAGGTATATAAAATATAGAATAACAATAAACAATATCATTATCATTGCGTGATGTTCCAATAAAACAACTTATCTGTGATAGTCAGTAATTGAAACAAAATTCCGACCTTTTGTATTTATATTTTGAATTGTCACTGAAAAATGTGAAGCCCTGACTAACTGAAATCATGAAGATTGAAATCGAGCCGGAGTGATTGTAACGATTCTGTCCCTGTCTAAAATATTTTCTTGTTTAATTCAGAGGCAATCAGTTGCTACTGCATTAATGTCTCTTGTCGAGTCCGGGTGTTCTCCGTGCGAGAATCGAAACCAGAATGAAAGAGCCAAGTCATTGCATGAAATACAAGGGAAGCCTTGTAACAGTAACACACGCTTACATTAACGACGACCTACGCTCATGTGTGTATGGCAAATAGTGTGTGTTGCTAAGCAATAATGTCACTTGTTAGGATGATACCATTCGCAATAGATTGAAAAATTACGAAATCAGCAATCACGAATTTGTCCAACTTCTGCTAACATGCTTTCAAATATATTTTTTTTTTTTCATTACCAGACGTGACAAATATTAATAGAGTGCTAAAAATGTTTATGATAAAAAACAAACAAACAGAATTTATTACAAAGATGAAACGTCAAAAAGCTTTGATTTAAAAAAAAATCAATTGAATCGGACAAAAAAGGGATTTTTTAATTTTTGGTCACGTCTATAATACAACTCTTACCATAATGTTCGTAAAATCATACACCACATATGAAAGGATATTTTATTATGCGCTCGAAACGACACACTTCTCGAGTTTCTTCCCGATGCCTTATTCTACTCGCATAAGAGCGGTTATGAGCACAGGCGCTAATATACAAATGGTCATCAGCGTCTGAAGAAAGTTGACTGCACGATGTATCCTCTAATGCGTTTCTCTTGCCATATGTTCACTGACTCGTGTCTCATAGTCATCATCATCTTCTGATAACATGATCTAACAGCCACAGAGCGACCGGTCAATTTATTACTGTGGACATGAAATTCCTCGGGTTCAATTATTTGTCATGCTGAAGGCGCGAAGTACTACCCGAAAGATCGATTCTTTTCGTTACAACTTTGTCAGGTAAAATAATGAATCTAACAAATACTGCGAATTACGCGTATGAAAATTGTCTCGCAACCCCGTTACGTAAACTTTTATATCATTAGATTTAATGGTTTCCGTATACAAGCGACCTGTCCGGAATGTTCACTCGGAGTGTATCTCTGCACTTGTGAAAAATTTTCTCAGTTTTTTGTTTTGACGGATAAACAAATTTATCTTGCATTCAACTTCGCCTAAAAGGATTATGTAAGAGAATCTAAACAACAATGGAGAAATTCTTTCGGTGGATAAAACAACGATCAATCTTACTTCTCAGGAATATTTTACAGGGCCTGGGTTTGAACATTTCAATCAAATGTATTCTCAAGCAGCGACAATTTATATCCATCAAAAACACTTCTCCGCTGTTCCAAAGACCTCCAATACGCCTTTCGTCCTAGATCCAGAGGATCCTTTATCCAGGTCGCTATACGTGCGTATTTGAAAATTATACGTCGTGGTACCCGAAGAAAAGTTTTTAAAACTGCCGTGTATACACAATGGAAACGTCCACTATCGCTTTCTCATATCTAAGTAGATTCACAAGCGGAAGTGCGAAATGGGCTTGCATGGTGTGAGGTCAAAATAGAAGAAACAACAGGGTGAACGTAAAAACCAGAAAGATAGTGTTTTGCGAGCTAAGAGAAATGAAGAGAAGAGAAGATGGAGAGCAAATGATTCTCGGTATGAACTTCAGGGTTTAACTATAAAGGTTCCTGAAATTCTGACGCAAAAAACTTTCAAGTCAATTACGAAATGGCGAATGAAGAATTTGTGTGGTTCATTTTGATAAATTTAAGTTTGATTGACCCGGTGAGATTATATAAATATTGAATTACGTGCGACATCATTTTATTCTGATGACAGAGTTATTGAAAATGAATTATTATTCAATATCAAAAAACTTTTTTTACCAAACATTTGTTCTTTGATGTGTGTTGTTAAATGGTATTCCTGATTATGTAGCATTTTTGTTGTCCATTATTGAATTTTGATTTGTCACAGCGACCACCTCTCTGGATAATCCAGATCAATAACCCCTGCATCGAAGAATTTTATCACTGCGGGAATATGCTTTCGGATAACAGAGCTCTCAATGATTAAACACAAAATCATTGAACCATTTTGTCGCCTAAAATTTTTCATAACAAAGCATCGGATCGAAGCATATTTCCTGTGAAACTAAAAAAATCTATTGATCTAAAAGAGATTCGAAATAATAACACGTCATGAACGAATGTTTCTATAAGTAAAAGTAGACACGCTTTATTCGGTAGCATTTTCCATGCGGTAAACGGGAGTAGAGAAAAGAAAGAGCGAAGAGGAAAGAAATGAAAGGCTGTCAGACGAGAGAACGTAGCATAAGACAAGCTGAAGGGTGGATGCGAAGAAAGAGAGTTCCCTCCTTTCTTATATATTTTTTCTTGTATTCGACGGCGTTCCTTGGGAAAAGTTTGTTGTTTGAAGCAGCGCTGCTGGCCGCGCGAATCATTAATCATGTCGAGTTTTGGTTTGACTGGTAGCGCACTGTGGCTCCGACCGGTTGAATTTCCTCCGCTTTTCTCGGCCGTTCGGGCGCAATAGGGGCGGCTGTGCTCCACTCTTCGCGTTCCCGCACCAACGAGCCACCATTTGCAAAGCCCACCCCAAATTGCCGAGGGTAGGGAATGGCTATTTGGGGATGGTTATCGCATAAGGGAACTTAGAAAAAGAATATTTCTGCCCCCTTCCCTTTCTTTCTACACCCTAGGTTCGTGTTCTCTTTTCCTCTACCATATAATATTTTTCTTCCTCTTAATTCTATAGAAGCCATTCTTTTTTTTTATTTAATTTTTCATCTAACAATAGACCTAGAATTATCATCATGAACTTGATTTTCTTGTTTTATTTTTGTTATTTTTGTACACAAAAACAACACAAAAAATATGTTTTTTCTTGTTTCCTTTGTGAAATTTTTTAAATATAGTAAAGTTCCAATTCGTCTATAGGTATTCTGATGTTAAAAATGAAATTATATCAAAGTTGACTCTTTATTTTATATTAGCTATAAAGATGAGTGCGAGCTCATGAATCAAGTATCGTATCGACGCGCTTTATGAAAAACATTCCATTTCAAAATTTTCAATGTTATTTTAAATGGGAAATTTCGAAATGAAATGTTTTTCGTAAGAAGCGTCGGGATCATGTTTGGTAAACAAATTTGTACACACTTAAATAATATGTTGGCAAAGAGCCACAGAATTCGCAGAATTCGCAGAATGATAAGACTTTTTACACGGATATAAATTTAAAATAATGAACCAGTGTCACCAATATTTTGTTTTTATTTGTTTATTCGTGTGTATATTTTTTCATCAAAATTGCCTTCTAAATTAAACAATACGAAAATCTACTTCAACATATAAGTTTATATCAAAAGGATTTATAAAACTCTAAAAAGCTATGTATATACAATTTAGATTAGTCACGGAGCAAAATTACACTGTCATTGTATACCTAGCAAAATGGCTCTCTTAATTTAAACGTGTTTTGGTGAATAAGCAGATCTGTGCAGATATTTGAAAATAGTTTTT
Source organism: Trissolcus basalis (assembly GCA_025266255.1). NCBI lineage: Eukaryota > Metazoa > Arthropoda > Insecta > Hymenoptera > Scelionidae > Trissolcus > Trissolcus basalis. The sequence continues at coordinate 6,014 of JAAMPD010001246.1, read as the reverse complement.
TAACCCGAAAACTTTTATTCATAAAACTTATTATTTTTTCAATAGTTAATAATTTTAATATGATTTTGTTTAATTATTTTTATATCTTACTATAATCATTCAAAATGAGTATTTAAGCATGTATATTTATTTGTATGAAGATAATGAATGAATATTTTATTTTCAGAAATTGTATTTTCCTATTATCAAAAGTTTGCAATTTTATGATAATCTGTAATAGAAGTATATAGAACGATCCATATCATAAGAGTGACTTGCATTTGTTCTATATGGATCCCGTCACACTTTTTGAGCATTATAAATTCTACTTTCATTTTATTGCTCGAATGTTAATTTGTACATGTAGACTACATTTGTACATTGTACGATAGTACATTAGACTATTATTATTTGTAAATACCACTAAAAAGACCATATATAGTTAATACATGAAACATTCATTAATAATACTAGTTTCAAGGGCGCGTCTGCTCGTGATTTTAATTTGCATTTATTTTCTTTCTTTATTAACTGTATATTTTTTTCAACACACAAAATGCTGTGACGTCACATAGGGTTACTTATAACTGTCAAAATATTTCACTTTTTTCATAAAAAAAAAGTATTCTAATTTAGCCAATCAGAATGCGAATGAAGCGACCCTTTTGTTATTTTTAAATTAATGGAGATATTTTAAAATATAATTTCATAAAATTTTTAATCATATATGATTAATGTATGATCAATAAGTTGTTCATATAGTATTAACATATAGTATATTGTCAATATATATTATTATCAGTATATGAATATACGCACAAAAATTAGCGCCCTTTCTGTAAAAATGAGCATTTATCAAACCGTAATAACTTGTAGACAATTCATTAGAAACAATTTTTCGTATAGCAAATTACAAATTGAAATTTCAACTTTTCAGATCCTTTTATTGGAATATTTTTCTAATGAAATGTCAGTTACTACAGTTTGAACTCATTTTCTCAGGAAGGGCACTAATTTTTGTAAAGGGTGTATATTGTGATATGCATTTAATTACATTTTTGATTTAAATAAATGCTTGTTTTAGTAAAAAGGATAATATGTTGTGCAGTTATCATTAACAATCTCCAAAAAAAAATTTATGTATTGTTTATATGTTGGCAATGTATGGTGGTCCATATATATTATTAATATATTGTTAATGTATCGATAATAAATTGATGTTAATACATGTTTTATGTATGCACAATATTCGATTCTTTTTATTAGAGTTGTTTTATGTCTGTGATTTTATTCATGTATAACAAATAAATTTTAGAAAATGTATTGTAGTAAAACTTGTTTATGTAGTTTACTATTTAATATACTATCAAGGCAGAGAAAAGTTTGTTATGGTAATAATTTATTGTACAATTTATACTTGTATAAATACTGTACCAAATCAGTATATAATAAATGCAAATAGAAAATAAAAAAAAATATATTTATGATAAAAATGCAAGATATCATCCATACGATGTAGTTCTAACAAAATGAATGAAAATGTTGTCAATTGTTTTTAATACAGTTTCATAAATAAAATATTTTTGTTTGTTTATACCAAAATACAAATTTAACGCTTATAGAAAAGATGATGCGTTAGTTAATTGGTCATTTTTATATTCGAAAACAGAAGAAACGTAATATCTATCTTTAAACAGGTAACACGTCGGATAACGATGGCACGAAATTCATCATCGATGGGCACTACGCCGATAACGAAAGCGGAACGCAAAGCGGTGGAATCAAATCAAAGGGGCAGCGGGTGGTCGAAGCCTGCTTTGAGCAAAAAGAACGTTGGGTCTTCTTTTCATTCTATCATTTTTTTGTTCTCAGTGCATCATCCACCATTTCTTCCATGATTTCGTGGATCACTGCAGCGCTCGTTATTAATTGCTTTTCATTCAATTTCCCCAGTGTGGCACACTCACCATCTTGTATTGACGTTTAACTTCTTCAAGGATCAGGTTTCGTTGCCAACATATACCTTTAGTCTGGTGTGACCATTTTGTCGGAGAATTAAATGTTCTTCGAATTATTAATCGTCTTTTACGACGTCTTTGAACTATTTTGCTATTCTCTTATCTCTTTTTCTTTATCTCACAAGTAATCCACTCAAACTTTTGTATTTTGTAACATATCTTAAAATGACAAACATGAAAACCTAAGATTTTTTTCTTATTTAAAAATTTAACATGTCATTTTGTTTTCATAAAATTTCATTTAAAGTATGAATCTCTTTTCATTATATTCATCAAGAGTTCTCATAACGTTCATTTGTTAAATTTCGTTCATCTTTATATCATGATAAAATTTTGAAAATATGTTCAAAATGTACAGATTTGTTTGGGAATTATAAATAATTGATCGAATTTGAAAACAGCTCGATTTATGAATTAGCATAATTTGCATTAAACGTGGTGATGCATATTTTAATGTCATCTGCGTTTCAAAAAGACTGACGTATTCGCGCTTGGCAAGGGGTTGCGTAGCAGTGATCAAGTAGAAATCATCAGTCATGCAGACACGATTTCAAGGGGATTGCATGTTGCGTGCAGATCTTATTGGACCGCAGCTATCTTAAACATACTGTTGTTTCCAAAACAAATATCCAGAATTTCAATTCATCTTCTAATAATGAGGGTGATTTTCAATATATATCTCAACTAATTTTTCTTTTCATTTTTTCAGGAAATTTCAAAATTATTAGCACTTAGCTTTGCACTTGATTTATTAATTAAATTGATTGAACAAAATTGATAGATTAAAACGAAAATTGATTAAAAAACAAAAAGTGCTTTTGTACTTTCATTTTGATGGTAATAAAAAGTTCTATCTTTTGATTAAGAATCGAGTGTTTTATAAGAAAACTACATCAGTGGAGGAAAGCTACTTTTGTGAGAAAATCGAGGTCGGAAACAACCTCTATTCCTACAGTCTGACTCCCGCAACTCCCCTCGAAACAGTCGCGTCGTCGGCATCAGGCAGCACCCTCTTGGCGTCTTTCTTGTTGGTCTCTCTATCGTGTCACGTAGAACATTAATCTTGCTACGTTTTTCCATACACTCAGATGTGGATCTGGTGTAGAGCCAAAACGTTGCTTTGCAAGATATCGAACGTACAGTGGTTCACATACGTACATATACAACTCACAAATGAAATCGATTTTTTTTTATATTTTTGTTGTAAAACATCATTATTTTGTTTCGCGACTTTTAAACACGACGAATAAATTTTTTTCTCAATTCATTTCGAAACTGTAAATCATCAGATGCAAATTTTAATCGTAAAGCATTTTTCCTCAAAAGCATATCGTTAAAATTTATGAATGATAAATTAATAACGAATGTATCAAAATGTATGCTCCTTTTTGTGAGTTTCAATCTCGTTGATTGGTGCAATATTAATTATTATTTTTGTATTTTTATGAAAGAAAAATGATATCTTAATTATTATGAATGATTGATAAAGTTAAAGTGAACTCTATACATTGATGTATAGTTAAATATTTAGTCTGTCAACACGAGCGTCATGGTGTGGTAAAAAGATATTTTCACGGTCTCATCATGAAAGTGGAACATTGAATTAGTTGAGTTAGATATCCTGTGTTCACAAGTTCACGAAAATCAATTAAAATTTTTAATGACAAAAAAATTTTTTGCACGGTCAAAACAAGAACCTGAAAGTAGGTCTTCGTAATGGGTAAGTCTCCACATGTCCAGCATGTGATCTTTTTATATATAGTGAACGATAGTGAACGAAAAAATGGCAGCTTCTAAGATAAAATTAAAATATCATTAAAAACACTTTTTTTAAATAAAAAGTCAGAGAGTCGTTTGACTAAGAAGATTCCGAGTAACAAGAAAATTCATATATTATGTTTTTGTCAAATGCAACAAATTTCAATAGAAATTGTTAAAAAGAAAGTTTGAATGATGTTTTTACGGTTTCACATCAGCTGCAATGGTAAATGTTTCAAGATCGCACATCTCGCACAGTTGTATCCTATTGTGTGTTTGTATGTCCAATATGGGAACAGAGTATATATATAGACTTTAGTCAGATTTTTTTCGAACCCGATGGTATTCTTTTTTCCGCGACAGTAGGAATTAAAAGCTCAGCAGGAAAATATTGGAAAAGATCATTAATTTCAAGCAGTCAGACGCATCCGTGACTGAACGCTGTCGATGATGAACCGTGTTATGGCCTGTGACCCATTGCACATCTCATGACACGTGCCCGTACCTCTTGCGTACGTATATTTCTGTCATAATTCCCGCAGCGAAGTAATAGAGAATCGGCATGTGAAAATAAAAGATAATTATTATTCCATTTTGAAAGCTTGATCTTGCTTATAATAATAATTTTGAACACGATCGCTCATTTTCGTATCAGGGTAACTTTTTATCTTCGTTCATATATGATGTACTCTCATTATATATTTTCAGCAAATCTTGATTTTAACTAAAATGATTTTAGAAATTTTCATGTTATTACTGTCTTACTTATAAAAAAAGTCATAATCATTTTGTTTATGATTCCAAAGCCCATATACTTCAAACGTGGAAATTATTAAGAAAAATTTAGATTATTAAATATAAAATAACACTTTAAAATTTGTATGCTTCATTGATATTTTGTAATCAAAATTTGTATTATAAATTTCTGCTTTCAACGCATTTAGACTCAAAAATTATGAAATTAAACAAAGTAAATTTTTCTTTACAATAAAAATACTAATTTTTCAATTTTTCGTGAAAATATTGGTCTGCATGATGAATTGAATATTGATGCAGGTGAATCTTGAATCAACCTAAGAATTTGACTATTAAAGTTAACTATCCTAATCATGTTACTGTAGACCGTAAATCTTATTCATGTTTTGGTTTTTGCTCACAACATTCGACACAACACTCATTTCAAACCTCTCAAACTTTTAATTCCCAGACGATCCAGAATTCAGAATCACTTAACATGTGTTTTGTGAACGACATATTTGCAAACAATGAATACAATAAAAACCTAAAAACTACCAGACATAAACGTTTTTAATTGTCATACAAATATTCAAAATTATTAATAAAGTAATGAGACAGAACAGTTTTTATCATACAATTAGATCCGACTTATGAAATTCAATTAAACCTGAAAAAGTAATGATTTGCTTTCTTTATTTTGCGTTCAGATGAACTGTGCTTTTAATAACTTTTTATTTCCTCACGATGTAATTAACTAAATTTGGATGGAAAAACGATTATCTATTAAGTCCTAAAAAAAATTTTGGTTTTCCCCTTGTAATGTAACTTATTATTGGAAATTTGTCCAAAATATTTCACGATTTCAACTAACAGTCTAGCCCCCTTGTCTGATAAAATACCAATCATTAATCTTCGGACCTAATAATCATAAATAAAATGACAATCGTACTCTGTGAATTATGTAATGCAGGTAAGTGCTAATGAAGTGCATATATATATTTGAACGAACGTAATTATCACTTGAACAAACTATCCGCTTTTGAAACGAATAATGGACATCAATGAAGTACAGGCATTAATAATAATCATCATTCAGGACGGACAATTGGAGGCGATTCTCTGAGAAATTCGATTTTTCCTACTGAATGACAAAATAAGGTTTAAAAGTTGATATAATATAATACTTGAAGAATCGTGTTAAGGTCGGGAATTATGAAATGTATATATAATTGTGGTGTAATTATGTTGACCGGCGTTGTTTAGATAATGGTCGTTGTTTGTCAATCAATTGATTGACAACCTTATTACAATTCATAATTTATGATTTTTTAATCTAGACGTCTAGATAAGTTTAAAAGTGTAAATACATCATGTATGCATAATCATTTTGTCGTTTTGCATTGAAATTAAATAAAAAAAAACAATTAGGGGCGGTCAGGGTAATGTGAAACAGGTTGATTAACAAAATACAAAAAAAAAAATAATATATATATAATATATATATATATATATATATATAAT
>JAAMPD010001245.1:27308-53129 GCA_025266255.1 Trissolcus basalis | reverse complement strand
TATATATATATATAATATATATATATATATATCATTTCAAATATTCGTCAGAATGTATTTCATTGACATAGTACAAAAAATTTTTGACATTCATGAATCTTACGCTCTGCTATATTAGATGTATTGGCTGAATGAATCAATAAATCATATGAGTCTGTTTTATTAAAATTCTGAATTGGAGTTATTCTCAATCGGCTCTTTGAAAATAATTTAGGTTATTTTTTTATAATTTATGCAATTAAAAATATGTCTTTTGTCTATTTTTTTCAATGGTTATTTTCGTCATTATAAGTCAGAAATTTGTTCTAAATCAGGGTGAAACTTCTATAATTTTCATACATAATACATACAAGTTATGTGAAAAAGTGTAATTGAAATTTTATTTTCTAAAACATGTAGAAAACTCGATTCCATGCTATATCAAATTTTTTCACCGTCGATCGATCAAGGCAACTACTAAACTAATCAAATTTTATTTTCATGGGCGTTTGGATGCAGCCATATAAGTTTTGGTTGAATGATATTAATTCGTCCCATATTCCTATTTTGTTTGACGTCCAAATTTTCCATAATATTTTTTTATTAATAACTACAGGAAGTGCAAACAAATCTAACTGTCCTTGCAAAAATCTTTTTACAGTTAATCGGTACTATACAAACGAGTGAATATATATATAGAACATTTTCTATATATATATTTGGTACATGGCTTTCTAGCTGATGTAATTTGTGATGATTGCATGCAAATAAAATTAAAAAAAAAAGATCTTACGTTTTGAGTAAAAGACTTTTAAGGCGCATACAGTGAATTTCTTCACAGTGCGTTTATGCAAACGCGTCTTCTATACGTTCGTGTATATACTTACGCAAACTCGTTCGCGTATAGTTTGACGCAAAAACGCCAAATTCGAGGCGCCATCAAACATTGAAATATTTTACTTTTCATTTTTGTATTAATATTTTTATTCTGTAAAATTATTTTTTTGTTTTATAACTATTTTGATTTTATTTTTCGTATTGATATTTTTTTAAATTAAAAAAATTTCTCATCAAACACTATGCACCTTTGAGGTGTATTGGATCAAATGTGCCTTTATAGAATGAAAAAAATAATAATGGTAGAATAGATAGAAAAAACAAATTTCAATATCAGAAAAAAGTTCAAATTTACCTAATTCGCTGACAACTTTGGGTGTTACACTTCAAATAACTTTTTCTTTTTGAGTCTCCATATTTATGTTTTTTTCCATCAATGCAGTGAATAGTTTTTAATTAATTAATTTTGCATGATGGATCAAAAAAATTGGTTTCAATAAAAAAATCTAGGTATATTTTTTTCTAGACTTTACATACACGTACACTTTTTTGTCATGTGTCACTCTTATTCTCGACGACCCTAACTTTTTTCCAATTACGAAATTTTTCAGTGAACGAACATTTTTTTAAGGGTACATTGTTTTCTAAAGTTTATTAGCTTCTTTTTAAATTGAATAAATAACAATTCCCCGCGGTTTTATAAAGATATAATATAAAAGAATATTAATTCAGGTACCAAAATGAAATTAACAAAAAGGAAAAATTTTTTTCATGCTTTTGAAACTGAACGAAACTATGATTCTCTTGGAATTCATCAACTAGCAGTTGAATTTCAATACCATTTGAGTATTCACTTTCGCGGGACAAAACTTTCGAGCCAGGTAAACCACTATCTCCGTACTACAGCACTGTGCAATGCGTTTGATAGCAGAGCTATTTAAACAGGCGTTCTATCAGGATTCTTCATGGTGATCGGTTTCTGAGCCTGAGTCACCGAGCGTAATTTCGAAAATACATAAAATGACAATAACGAATAACACTTTGATTCAATAAAAAAATCTATTTATTTCACTGTTAACGGTAGCAAAATGACCGACAAAACATATCCTTCATTTTATAAATAAGATCATTCAGTGCAGCTGACATTTGAAAATAAAAAATTGGCATCAGCAAACATTTGCCCTTTCACAACGAAATTTTCATGTGAAATACCAAATTACCATGAACAACCAAATTCTATATTGAATGATGAGCAATATTACCTCGTGAAATATAAATGCATTTACAGATTTCTTGTGATTATCAAAATTGTATATCCGTCCAATCGATGCGTCCACGTGCGTAATACCGGACGATATTTCTGAAAATATTTTATTGATATTAATGAATAAACATTTCATATAATGTAGAGATCGAATCAAATGAATTATAATATTGATTTGAAGTATACAATTATCATGTTTATTCAGCCAGTAGTACACGTCTCTCGTTTACCAAAAACAGCTTGGACTGTTTTACCGAACAAATTAATTATCATAAAATGAGTAATTTTGTGCTATTTCAAGTATACGAAGCTTAATGTGAATATCGAATCCAGTAGACATGATTGTTGACGTAAAATGGTATTTGACTAGTAGAGTGAAGTCGAATTACTTTTGTTTGTTTCTTGCTTTATCACTGGAAATATCAAATTGAAACAATTATTTCAACTGATGATCAACAGTTAAATTTAGGTTATGTAAACTGGAAAATACTGCAAGAAAACTGATATTGGATAAAAACGCACCAGCTAGCGATGACCCACTCAGATATATGTCCACTGAATATTAAAATTTTATTAATAGTTATAAATTTTGTCCAAACGGTCATATTTAATGACGTTCATGTGTAAATCATATTTTGCTATTTTTTATCGACACTTCCCACGAAACAGGTGATTTGAAATTTAAAATACACATTAGCGTCAATAGAAAATATATGAAACGTTTCTTTTTAAAATTTTAAAACGTTTGCATGATAATAACAAATAACGAGATCTTTGCAGCTTATATAAGTTTACTGAATTTTTGTACAGCTTACGCGGAGGAAATAATTCTGATGAGTATCTAAACAAAATCTCGTGAACCAGAACACTCGGTTACAAATTGAAGAGCATAAAAAAACCAATTCCACGCCGCGATCCTCGTTTGGAAAAGAACCTTTGCTGATCGAAACTGCCCCAATAAGTTTCGATTCCCATCGAAAAAATTTTACCTTCAAACTTCAGCCATATCTCATCAAGAACGAAATCTAATTTTTCAACCTCGAGATAAGATTTAAAAAAAAATTATGTGATTCGGAAGATTCGGATTTATATATTTCCTCGTTTTTTAAGCATTCATGAAAACGAAATCTTTATCCGAATGAAAGAAGTTCGCGTTCGTTCTGTCAAGTTTTTTTAAAATGTTGTTTCTCTCGAACATAAATATGTATTGCATGTCCAGGCTTTTTTAGGGCTCATGCCACTCAATCCAAATCAACAAGTGTTCGAGGTCCAAATCCGAGAATGAAATTCTAATCCTGTTACGAATTTCATACTGCGATTAAATTTTTATACCAAACCGTTTGTCATGACAAAGCACAGCACTTTCGCGTGCAGGTTCAGAAATTAATAATGAATGCCCAGATGAATTTGGCTGGATTAAGACACAACTTGTTGCTGTCATTATGGCACATGACTAAACTGCTAATCCTGATTAATCTGCGGTTACTGGAATTCGGCAACATAACAAAACACGAATCTACCTAAATAATTCTTCATTTATGTAACTCTAAGAAAATTATTACTGTTCATGGCACGATTTTTGCATTATTTTTAAATATATTTGTTGTTGTTGTTATTATTATTCTTATTATTATTTGTTATATTATTAGCATGTCATAAAACTAGAATTGATTTTTTTAATTCAATTTTTTTAATTCAATTGATGTGATCTCTTTTTTTTTAATTTAAATATTAAACTGAAAAACAATATAAATACAAATGTAAATTTTCAGAAAGTGGATTATTTGATACAGAAAATTTAAAATCATGTCATTTGAGTTCAATGATGAGAATAATTAACTTTTTTATATTTTAAGTTCGATAGTTATGGCAATTCTGAACAAATCTCATTTGTAAATTTTGTTGTCCTAAAGAGACCTAAACAAACGATATTCTATGTTTTTCTTTTTAATTTTATTTTTGAAATCTCAGTTTAAACAAATAACCTACCACACATTACCCTACCGTCACAATTACCGAAGTGCCCCTATTAATTGTTATCAGAGAATATCAAGTTGAATCAACAATGATTATGAGAGCATGTAGACATGGCAATATTCAACTTGATCTAATTTACTGTATGGCGTTGGAACATGGAATACTCAAAGTTGTTACAGCAGAAAGTACAATATGTAGAATGTAATTTTAATACCGTTCAAATGCGATTAGTTAACAAAGTTGTTAGATTCGCAAACTTAAGTTCTAATATACACATCTCTGTAAAAGTACTCAATTTCATCAATACCTATTTTCTTACGAATCTAAAATAAATACCGACAGAATTTTCATGTGAAAAAAACTAATTATTTATGATTTAACGTAAAATGATTTTTTAAAGGGCAAAAATCCATCGTATTATATTTGCTTATCATCACGAAATAATTTGAAAATAAAATTTGATCGCTTCAATAATGTTGAAAATACCTCGGTGTGATGTTCACGTTCACAAATGAGCAAAATAAATGTTTGTAACAAATAAATAAATCAGGCTCAAGTTTGAATTGGAATCAAACAGAGGAAATCGTTGTAATTTGTGCTATTATGAAAAAGCGATATTGAATAGTCAAGAGGATGTCGAATCAATGCAAAAAGCAATAACGCTAACACTTTATCACGCACAATTTTGACAGACAATAATCCACAAATTGAAAAATGTCTCACTCGATTCATAGCGCTTGAAATGTGCTTTGTAGTGAATTAAAATCAACTGCATTAGCTCAGTGATTCAAAATTGACGATTTTTTGAGCGTTTTTTGATTCATTAACCACATATAAATAACCAAGGAAAAAGTTCAAGAAAAAAAACACAATTTATGAAAAGTTCAATTTGAAATGTCTGCGAAAAATGAGAAAACTTTCAATTGGGAACGAAAAAGTTATTGTAAAATGCGGACAAATCTATCGCGATTCGATTTTAATGTACGAGAATTCGGGTCAAGACGTGGATTGAAAAAATATGCAATTTTCATCTGGCGCTAATTTGCATAATTAGAGCTGAAATGCATAATTTTGTTCGCTAATTTTGTGAATGTGTCTGAAATTCGTTTTTCGAACAGGGCGTTAAAAGTCAATAGTAATTTATTTTGTTTACGGTTAAATGTTTTTTCACAGCCCTTTTTAAAACAATTTTTTTCTAATAAAATACATTCAAAATACATGTGTGGAGATAAATTCAAACAAAAGTGTTCGTTATTTATTGTTCAATAGAACAGAACGCTGTTGATATTAAGAGAACCGTCATATGCGAGTTGCACAAACAGTAAGTGACAAAGTCAACATAAAGTCAGACACACATCTGCAAATGTTCATCACAATTTATTGCTATAATTAAACGCATATACTGGTATATTTATTGCATTTAACAGAGAATCAACAAATACCAATATTTGTTATCGAATATAGTGCAATTTTAAAATACGTCGTTATATTATCCAATGAATTTAAATCGAGAGAAAAAAAAGATAATTTTTTTTCCGAGAGAAAATTTTTTTTAATCAGAAAATGGATGAAAAATACTTTTGAAAATATGTAAAAACCCGACTGATTTGAGCGGCGAAAAATAAGTTCGTTCGTGACAGTCAATTGTTAGTGTGAAATTTGTCAACATGAAATCATAAGAGTGGGCTAATCACTTGAGAGTTTGATATTAATGGAATGGACTACTTTTTTCAACAATTTCGAAATCGCGAACATGAATTGGAGGATTTGTACAAAAGCTTCAGTGAAGTTCGTCAAAAGTTTGTACAACTTGAAAACGCCTTTGAGATCAATTTGAAATGTCAACAAAACCGAGAAAATGAGTTTAATCTGCAGAAATTTAAAAGCCAGGGTGAGAGGTCAACCGGTTCTTTCGGAAGATGCTTCTAAACTTCATAAATATGTTGTAACATGTAGGTTAAGTAGACATTCTTATTATTGTCTTCAACCTTAGACTTAGGTTTAGGTTATGTAACGTCTGATTCGAAATTCAAATTTAACGTCAATCAAATACGAAATGAAATATCAGTTTTTTAACTAATCTATTATCTTTTAGGACAAAAACGTAAAAATATCAAAAAATTTTGTAACCTATGTAATTTTACTTGTCATCTCTGTCAAATCAATTTTTTTCAGAACGAAAAATAGTTGGATTGTCACTGTCTAAAACCGATGAAAATGTCACAATTTTCACCGGGTGATCATTTTGATTTTCTATCTGAAAAAGTTTTGCAAAAGAAAACGGAAATCCTGTCGCGCGTATAACTCTTATGACTTATTTCTTCCTCTCCTATTGTCAGTTTGACAACTTCACTTTGACTGAATTATTTATTATAAAAATCAAAGAAAATAAAATTACAGGTCGCTCCGAAATGAGTCTCAAATACATTTCAACGTACTGTCATTAGTGGAACAATTATATTAATGAATCAAAGATTAGCGTTCATACAATTTGTAATACAACTGAGACTTATTTTACAGAAGTTTTCGACAAATTTCATGATGAAAGGCTAAAAACGAGGAACGAATACGAATCACGACTAATAAGTCTCTCAACTGAAAAGGATAAATGGAAACGAGCTTTTGAGCAACAAAAGGACGCGTACGAAATGTAAGTCATATCAAATGATTTGTGTTAAAAAGAAACCGTTAGACACGAAAATAAGAGCTTCTTTTATGCTACAAACAATCTAAATGCAAATTTGCAAGTAGTCAAAGTCAACAAAAAGAGGCAAAAAAATTACAAACAGAAAGGAATGTCAGCGAATTTGTTGAAAAAAAATCTTCAATTTACATTTAATTAAATTATTTAAAGTCCATTCGGAATGTACAAGGTTGCAACGAAAAACTTCGACCCGTACAATTTCCTCGCTGAACGTTTAACAGTCGGTTGTTTCTCAAAGTGAAGCGTATGATTTATAGGTGTGACTTGAGTAGAACACGTTCTCACATGTGTCCAACTATGTAAATCCTGAAACGTTTATAATGATTGCTATGTACATTGTCTGTATTTGAATTAGGGTCGTTTGCTCGGTATAATGGATCGCAAAAATGTTGCCTCAAAGTTTCCGCTCTAAAACTTGCTATCTTATTGTATTGAACCGGAAAGATATGCCTGTGTTAACTAACTTGCGATCAAAGATAAAAATTCAAAGTTCGTAAGAACTGCAAAAGTTTTCAAACCGAATGAAACTTTAAAAATGCAACGTTGCAATCATGAAAGTCGTTTAGTTTTCAAGTCGATACGATTTGTCGTTAAAAAATATTTTTATAAAAAAAAGTTATTTCAAAAATGTTGAAAAAACAGAGATGATGTGTTTCTGATGAATGTAAATTTACTTTTGAATACAGATAAAAATTTCGATCTCTGCAGTTGATATTGTACAAATTATCCGATGTTGCTTCTGTAAAATCAGTAGGTACAACGATTGATGTTATTCGAAAGCAAATCGATCTGGATTACGTATAAAAATATATCGTACACATTTAATGGCGGGATTAAAAAATGAGTAAATTTGGAGCTGATTTAATGTAAGAGTAGTAATGGATAAAAAGATTAGCAGAAAAAAAAAAACGTTTTGTAGATAATGTTATAATTTGTTGCTGAGCTAACTATATCAGACACGTAGAATGGTTAATGGTGTCGGGTCAGATTAAACAAAGCTGTGATATGAGCTTCGTATTGAAATGGATGTTAAATAAAATCGTTTAAAATAATAAAATAAAAATCAGTAGCGGAAAGTTGTTATAGTCGGCCAAATGTAAAGCTGCTGAAAAATGAATGTAATCCGGTATCATACACGGTTCATTGAAATATTTAATAAAGATAATTGCAAATATAGCGAAGGTGCGAGTTACGAAGACGATGAAAACCCAAGCGTCAAATATCCCAATTATCGTTTGGTAACGAGCTAAGTTACTCGGCGCAATAAACAAGATCCGGCGTTCGTCTTTTGGCATAATTTGTCAGATTAATTGACGGGGATGTTTCGCGTTACAGACGAAATTGTTAAAATTTTTTTCAAATCTATTGACTATATCAAATACTGGACACGGCCATGAGAGCAACAATTTTTCATTATATCCTTTCTCAAAAAGCAATTTTCAACTACTGATTGACTGTTATAAATGGACACACATTTTTTTTCTCTCTCTCCGAGTGGAATGAATTCCAAATGCAATTTAAACGAAAAATTTCATTCCAGGTGTAAATTGGAACATGAGGAGTATGTAAAATCAATTAAACGCGAATGCGAGGATATCCTTGTAGCAACTCGGAAATCAGCGGAAAAACATTTCCATGAAATCGTTAAACTTTACGAAGATGCAAGAGAAAAGGTATTGAAACCTCTTTTTTTTTCTTAGAAACATTACGTCTGTAAAAGTAAACAATCATATTTCAAATATGTTTCATCATATTGATTGTACGTTATCAAAAAAATATGTGCGGTTGAAATAATTCCCTTATGAAAACCGCAACATTCTGAAAATGTAATATTTTACAAAGTCAAAGTGATTTTTTTACTAGATTGTTTTTTTAGGGTTCATCTGAATTGGTAATTGTTTTGCACTCTCAAAATAAATAATTAACAGTATGAAAAAATCATGAACGGTTCGAAATCAATATGTGTTCATACTTCTTTTATACTTTACAAAAAATATAGATTGTGAATTTAAAAGTTGAATTAAAAAGTGAACGTAATTATCAGAAAGTAATTTGCAAGTCGAATTTCACTTAAACCAATCTCAATCAGTGATTGTATTGAATTTTGTATAATAAGTTTAAGTTCACTTGAAACCTCTATAATAGCTGAAATTAAAGTGTTCTATTTTGCTTGACATGGTGAATCGCGCTTAGCAAGGAACACATTGTCATCGAAGCGCCCAAAGCCAGGAAATTTAAGCCATATTCGTAAACCTTGTACAGCATTAAATCATGCTACCAACTACAGTTTCATAAAAACTCTCGTAATCAAAATCAACTCAAAAGAAAAGTAAATAATGTACTTTTTTCAATTGGTTGGATATGAGTACATATCATCTCTCTTTATTAACTTTTTTCACATTTATAAGGATTTTGACAACTCTGTTTGGGTAATTTTAATTGATTTCATACACAGCTTCACAGATGTGTTTTATCTCGATGCACAGTTAAAACAGGCTGTGAATGAGTTTTCAACCCAGTACGAGTTTCCAATTGTTCATGTAATAAATTTACAAACTAGCTCGTCTCTTCACTTTTGTCGAACCTACCACCTTGTTAAACCGAACATGCAGTTCCAGCCTGCAAAATCCTATGCTGATAGAGTATAAAAAATGCAATCAAAACTTCACAGCCTTATTGTGAAATTTCATACACATTTTGTACAGAATGATATAAAATAATGTGCTTGTGAGTCGCGAAGGCAATTCCCATTGTTAATTCAACAGTAAACAAAACAAAAATGCATCCATTTTTGAACAACCAGAACGTTTTTCAACAGACAAAAAACAACAACAATGATAACAGAAGAGTTAGCACTGTAATCTGACACATAAACAATAAACAAACTGTAAACAGTTTTTAATTTTTATTTGCCAATATCAATGCAATTTGACAATCAACAACTTAATATATTTTTTCTTATCAATTTTGTTGAAGTTCGTGATTTTGTTTATTTTGATATTTATTCGTTTTTTATTCTTAAGGGGATTGATCAAGCTGTCAGTAAACCTTAAAACGAATTCAGTTTTTGAGCCAAAATGAGACAATTGTTTATAAAAGAAATCATATCAGAACAGTCATGTGAAATATGGAAAATGTTCTGATATGATGTATTTTTATAAACAATCGTCTCATTTTGGCTCAGGAACTGAATTCATTTTAAGGTTATTTGACAGCTTGATCAATCCTCTTAATTTTACTTCACAGAAAAAATTTCCTGTGTTTTTGCCAATTATTTGAATTAATTATGTTGTGGGAGTTGAAGCATGTTCCTGTTTTTTTTTCTAATTTCATTACATTTTCCTTTTAATAACTTTTGAATCGACATTATTAGTTGTACCAGTGCAGACATGTAATGTTTTGTGATGGAAAAGTCAAATTTACAACTTCGTTTTTTTGTATCGATTGAAATCAGACATGAAAAAAAAATTCCGAAAAAGTACCTGTATTAAGAAATCATTTGAAATCTATGATATATTTTTCGCTCCACAGGTTTTTTTTATTATTTTTTTATATTATTACAAATTTCAACAGTTGATTTTTTTTTCTAAATTCAACGGTCCATTTGTTGAAATAAAATACTATGTAATCCTTGGTCACTTAAATTTTCGTAACATCCTCCAATAAATATTAAATGACCATCGCATCGATTTTCTTTCTAGTCATCAAAACAGCTTTAAGGGCTTTTCATTTACAGATATTAGATTCGAATCTTTTCTAGTTGTTGGAATTCCTTGAAATCTTTTTACTCTTAATTGAATTTAAATTTGATTTAATGGATTTTCAAAAAACACTCAAACGCTCACAAGAATGTTGTGAAGTAACAGATTGTTAGATCTCTATTTTACAACTTTTCTAAATTAAGTTTTTAAAGTTTTCATCTGTATAAGTATCAAAAAGTCTGTTTGTTAGTTCTTTTTTTTCATTAGTACTTTAAAATTTACAACTTGTTTTCATAATTAAAATATTATAACACAATTCAAGTGGTAAAAATGTTTAAAGTGATTTCAATTTTAGAATTAAAATGTTTTTTTATATTGCAATGGTTCATTACAGAGCGTTTATTTCTGCTCAAATAATTGTCAACACCAAGTGTGATTCACACGTGCTTTAAACAATAAATCAAATGCCTTGAGTTATTTTGTTTTTGAAAGCGAAATAAAACTCGAAAGTACATATAAATTCTAGGATTGAACAAAAACACAATTTACGTCGGGTCGTTTTTCATTCAGAATTATTTCTTGAAAAAGTTAAATCTTAAAAAAAATATCTTCAGTTGAACAACGTATAATAAACAAAATGGTCATAAACGAAAAAAAAAATAGTCGTCAATTTATTTTGATCGTGATTAAAAGTATTGTAACATTCAGAGCAAGCCCAATATATCATCGTATATATTACCTTGTGGCTCAATTTTTATCTTCATTGCAGTTTAATCCGGCATGTAGCAGATTATCTGTAACCTGTCACAGTTTGTCCTCTGACATTCTTGTTTGGCGAACGTGGAAAATCCATATTGCTCAAATGGTCATTATAGGTCTCAATACAATTTGACACGATCGATTTTATTTGATGAAAAATTTCACCGCGATCGTTGTAAAAAATGTCCTTAAATGTTCAACAATGCATTTACCCAACATTTTTCACAATATTTGAGTTTCGCCACATATATTTCTAAATGTTTCGGTTGACCAATACAATATCGCCATTCAACATTAATTAATCTGATTATCGATTGAATTACTCTAATTAGATTGAAATTGAAAATTGACTAAATTTGACAACGCCAGTGAAATTATTCGGAAGAGCCAGTCAAATTCGTTCACGGGGAAAATAATAAGCAAAATAAAAATCCAATCAAGTTCAAAAACTAAGGAATAAACGTCTGCTTTCGAGTGAAACGAAATTGTATAAAGTGAGTTACACTTGTCAGAGGCATGCCTGGTACGTGTTCCCGAGAGCAACCTAATTAGCAACAATAAATTGCAATTATTATTCGCGTAGTTTAATTCAAGTCTACCAATCCAACTGTAACATTAATTACGTGCATATAACAAGTTCGTTCTGGGAGAAGAGCAAAAACCGTTGCAAGTGAAAAATGTTGGCGATGATGCGGTAGCGCGAGCTGACCACGAAAAAAAAAGTAGCAGTTTGAATTCGCTTGGCACATTGGTAGGCAAGCATCAGCAATTAATAATAGAGCTTAATTGCAACTACCTGTGGTTTCACTGAGTTTTACCAAGGGTCGGGTTACGAACACTCTGTATACGTTAAATATTATTTGTAAATACCCACTTCGAGGACAGAAAAATGTTGAGTTTTATTTCACTAGGACGAACCGATATTTAGTCGGTCGATAAAAAATGTGAAGCGGCAATCAAATAACCAGTCCGAGAGGAATTACAGTCTCGAGTTTAACATTATGATTATACACATGATCGGTCAATGTTGGTCTTCCAGTCGTAAAAAAGATGAACAGATTTTGCGTGAAAAAAAATTCATGACTTGCAAATCAGTAGTATGAATCAACATTTAATCAGTCAATACATGGGCTGAGTTCTGTACCTTGCAGCTACATAAAATGAGCGATTCATGGTTTTCGTTTCAGTGATATAAATCAACGTTTGGTGGAATCTGCTAATGTACAATTTTTTATCATTGTAGTCCAATAATCTTCAAAATCAGTTGGAAAAAGTTGCGGGGGAGTTGAAAGGAAATGTGTCGCGAACTCTGGAGCTGGCAAACCTTTTGGAAACGTTACAAAAATTCGATATCAGTGTGGACGTGATCTGCCACAATACCGCAGAAGGCGAGTGTGGATTTCGTGCTGAATAAAAAAAAATGTTTTTAAAACGCGACTGTTCATTGTGTAATGTAATTTCAGCGTTAAAAAGTTTATACAAAAGCGAGGGCATTTATGTCGAGAAATTGAGAAATTTGCGTCAACTCACTTGGACATATAACAAGAAAAACGTAGCGGACGAAGCCGAGCGAAATTTGCTGCGCCAACAGAATTCTGTCTTGAGAGACATTGTGAAGGATCTCAAGAGAAAGGTACGTCTGCACCAATGGAGCAAATGGTTATTCCTTTTTTAACAGCCGCTCTCCCTTTCTAATCAATATTTTCATTTTTATTACCATCACTTCCTTCAAGATATTTATCTGCATCCTCCGATTTTACAGTTTATGATTGTGTGGCTTCCGGTAATAGCTATCTAAGTGCTTTATATATTTTTTAATCATAGTGAAACGGATATTCAACATTTTCATTTTGATATTCAAAATTTTATTTCATAAATTTAAATATCCAGAGTTATAATGTTGTTCAACAGGATGTTCGTGAAAACAGTTTATGAGATGAAAACGTTCCTTTTAAAATTAAAAATTGAAATATTTCATTCACTTTGATTCAAAAATATAAATAATACTCGCCTGGTTATCATGCCGTGAGCTTAAATATATTTTGAACTTTATGTAATCTGTTTATAATAATCATACAAAGGAAAAGAAGCTTACATCTGAAGACAAATTTTAAATGAAAGTTTTTTTTTATTCTATTTAAATTACTGTACAAACTTTAACGAAGTGGAATGAAAAAAAGTCTCTAGGTTACGCGATTTGAACTTTGCTGTAGCTTTGCAGTATTTCATAGAATGAATTTTTAATTTTTAATTGAATAAAAGTAATTTTGTTATTCATTTATTGCGGAATATTTTTATACCTCAGAATGAAGAACTGTTGGTCTTTTTTATTATTTTGATTGTGCAAAAAAATGTATAAATTTGTTAAATTTTCACTAATGCCAGTTTTTTTATTCTTCAATTAGAAATTTAATTAAAGAGTAATAAATTTATCCTTGTGCAAGATATATATATATATCATTTAAATTTAATGTAAAAAATCACCCAAATTATTATTGGATACTTTAGTGCCCGATATTTTATATTTCTATTTTACAATAAGCATATTTTAAATTCTTATTTAATTTTTCAAACATTTCATTCTAATTTGACACGTGGTAATTACACAGTAATATTTCGAATCGTATCTTATTTTGTGTTTCTGTAAATATACAGTGTTTCTGTGCAAAATGTATTTCTAAACATGAGTTTCTCCCTTATACTACACGGACAAAAATATACGCTGAAACTATATGCATTAGTATATTTAAAATTTAAAATCTTACATTAAAAATGTTGTAAAATGTATCAATCAGTTACGATTTGATTGAATAAAAAAATATAAAATGTACAACTAAATAATAATTAAGTATTTCTCAAATACAATCAGCAATATATTTTGGTCCTTATAAATATTGATAGTTCGCATACTTTTTTTTACTAAAAAACATAAATTCATAAAATCTGTTGAACACGGTTCTAAGAGAGTTTAGCAGGAATTTATAATAAAATGTCAATTGAGTTGAAGGCATCGAGGCAAGATTACGTAAAGGACCTAATTCCATCAAAAGGAATGCCGAACGACATCGCACAGGACAAATCGAGTAATTACGAATTGGGCGAACGAATCGGGAGCGTAAAGAATTCCGGACAAGCGGATTCCAGTCATGATCCACGTGAGATCAAAGCTAACAAGTGCGCTATTGATCGCACGGCAATGCGCGACGGAAATGCTACGAAGGGCTCCGGCGAATGCGAGGAATCCGATGTAAAATCAAACGCACTCGACGTCGAGACGTTTGAGACGCATCTGAACGGGGTCCGACTGCTGGAGCACGTACTGCGGCTGGCCTTTGCGCAGGAAATCAAGCTCAAATATTCGCCCTCGCTGATTAACCAGCAGGGACCGATGAAGGTCCAATTTCTTGACGACGATGACGACTACCTGGACGATGTCCCGGCCGAGAACACCATAGTCATCTTTCTGAGGCACCTCGAGAGGGTTGTGAAAATGAAAAATAATGGCGTTCCTTGCGCCGTCCAGACTAAGAAAAAGAAGTTTCTCAGCAATTGCACTCAGACCACAATCACCGCTGTTTTTGCTCCTTCCAGGCTGAACGTCGGAGCTACGGTAAGACATGAGACTCAGCAAAAATAATCATCTGAATCCACAGAAATAAGGACGAACGAAGACAGCCAATTTTTTATCATTTCTTTTTAATAAATAAAATTGTCCCATTTTCCGTTTCCCCCTTTTGGGGGGGGGGGGATCAACGCAAAGTTCTGTACAAATATTCTCCCACCGGATGTTACGAAGTTAGACTCCGACTCAAATTAATCCCGCTTTAATTACTTCACTGTGAGGTTCATTTTTGTAACATGCGACGTATTATTTTCAAAGCCCTTGACTGTTATATTATACTTTGCAGATGTTTTTCTTTGTCCCGAAAAACTTGTATCATTAATAGGATAAAACATTCGTACGTTCTCGGATTATTTTGAGTTTTGTTTAACAAATACAGTTTCAGTTACGTCACGAATTGTAAACAGCACGTATACCTATGTTCCATGAGTTACAGCTTAAGATAAATTAATTACACTTGGCATATTGGCACAATTATGGTCCAGTTATGGTCCCATTAACTCTGTAGGAAATGACGTCAATTTGTTTATCGTCTGACAAAATTTATCGATCACACGTCATCTGTTATCTCAAGCAATTTAACGTTTAATGTTTGGGATGCGACGATTTTTTATCACACTTTGTCATTTTTTTTAAAATTGAACGCTTCAACGAAATGATTAAAGTTTTAAGATCAAAATTTAAACTAACCACATAGAGATGAATTGATTTATGTTTATTTTTATTAGTATCTGTGTACACTAGTTTACATTCTAAATATAAAAAGATGCAAGTTTTTCGAATTAAAGTATCATAAGCATGAGTCTAATGAAAAAGGTATAGTTTCAACTTTTATGGTCAGTCAGAGTAAGAGTGACACTTTGGGAAAATTATGACACTCTAAATAACAACTTTGGGTCGCGAAATCTTTGGAATTTTTATTTGTATTCTTTTTATTATTGAAATTTTCATTTTTATCAATATTGAAAATCAATATTGATTATAAAATGCACAGATGAAATGAAATTTATAAAAAATGAGTGTTGTAATGAACATACTGGGTTTCATTTTTTACCCCATGTGTTACTATTATTCCGGTTGACCCTACAGATTTAAAGAAGGTGCTGTTAGATTTTTTATTAAAAAATTTAATTGAAAAAATTCTATTACTGGTGTTGGAAAAAATGAACAAAAATATTTTCTCAACTGAATTCAAGAACAGAAATTTCAGAGATTTGGTAATCACAAAAATTTAATTCCAGATCAGACTCTTTGATAGAACTCCCTTTAAGTTTAATTTGTAATAGCACCTTTTTCAAGCTCGTTGCGAAATACCACCTTGTTCGTTATACTCATCAATTTGTAGTTAAACAAAACAGACTCGTTAGTGAGATATAAATAATTGATATAATTAGTAGAGCTGCCATTGCTTAAATTTATTTCTAACAATGTAAAGATTATAAATCTTGTAAACAACTAGATGCTGAACAGTGAGAGGCGCGCCATAGAGAGGAGTCTTGGCAATCTGGAGCGCACAGTTACTGACCTGAAATTCAATTCCTTAGACAAGGCCCGCTCAATGGTGGAGAAAGATGGCAAACTCCCAAGAAACGATGAATTCTGCGAATACATTCGATTATTAACACGTTAATTTCATTTGGCGAAAGTACAGATGACGACGATTCAGATGAATTATACGAATGAAAAAAGACTTATGTATTTTACAGTTTAATTGTTGATGAAATCAGAAAATAAAATTAATTTTCGAAGGAATGTGAGTTTGAGTTAAAACTTGAATTGAAGATGGTTTATTAAATAAGTGCAGTCGTAAACTTCGGCTCGGAAAATGAAAAATCATGCAGAACTAAGTGCAGCCGAACGGTGCGCTCGATAACTAAATTCCAGACAAAACCTTGAGTTCACATATTTTATTACTGCATTGTTTTTCTGTCCACTGGAACCGGCTTTGCAATTAAAAAAAAAAAGGATGCACTCGATTCGCCAACAACATCTGCAATTCATATTTTTATCTGAGATAAATTAAACTATTCCAAAGTTGAATAACTACATTGATTGTTTTAGAGTTTATTTTTGTTGGAAGTTAAATTCATTTTTGTTGGTCAGACAGTTCACATCGAGCAGAAAAAAACCGTACCGTAAAGTTGCTCGTAACCAAAATGAAACGTGAAATGCGGTACTTTATGCGTTATTTTGGCATGAAATATGAATTCGTTGGAATTCAAAAATTGAATGTACTATTGCCAGTAGACATTTGAATGATTGAAATATAAAAACGACATTAAAGTTTATCGGTCTTGTTTTATACTTGACGTTCACTTATCAAAATACATTTCAGATACATTGTACAAATATAAATCATACGAAAAATGAAACGCAGGATATACCGAGCACGTTCTGAGAGCTTAACTCGAAACATGGATACGGAATTTACACGCCTTCGCCTACAATAATTTAAGAGCACTTATGTTCTCTATGCGCTATTTTCAACGAAACATTGAAATCAACTGTTAGATGCGAAACATTGAATCCAGTAGAAAACATTGTTTCAATAGACATGACGACGAAAATCTTTTCTATTGGTGCTAATAAATAAATACAAAGGACCTTAAATTTTGGTCCAAATTCAAATAATTGAATTTCATTTATAATATTTTTAAATCCGTTATTGGAGATGAAGTAAAATGTGTATATGGTATTCGATAGTACATTGAATATTGATCCTAAAAATTGGTGATTCTATTGTAAATTACAAAGGTGTCTTGTTACGTCTACTTTCTACATAAAATGCAACTACCAGCTATAAAATTCTTTTTTCAAATCTGATAATAAACTCGGAATTCTATTTGTTTGATAAAGTTTTTCAATCTTTATATATATTATACATATATATTCTAATAATGTTTTATTAGGAAAAGACTATTTCCTAAATCCCAAAGCAAAAATATAGTCGGATAGATTTTTTCTTCTTTATGGTAATTTCACCTTATGTAGTATCTACATGCGAAAAATGTTATTATGCACGAAGAAAGTGTATAATATATGAATTAAAGTTTGTCTATTCGCTTTTAAAACTTTAAAACAATTACAAATTTAAATTGAGAAAGTTGATAACAAACTTGTATAATAAACACTGATTATAAATAAATTTTGGTTGCACAATATACGATGCAAACAAATGACAGGATAAAAAATTTTGCTCGACATGATTGTAAGAAATCGACAAAAAAATGATAAAAGTTCATAAATTACAACGGAATGTCAACTTATAAAATATGCGTTTTAAATACTTTTCTTCATTCTGACCCATTCATTCAGTTCTTATATTTTCCCTTCTCGAACAAATCATTCGAACGAAACGATTTGATCGGATACGAATTTCTTGCTTCAGTATACATCCGTTTTTGAAATGTAAAATGTTCCAAAAGATCTAATAAAAGCTGTTTGATTGATAACAAATGGTAGCTCGATTCATTTGGCATTCCAACTTCGAATCAGATGGCAATCAAATCACTGTACCGCTGTCCCTTTTTTGTCAGTCTATCTACTTAAATAAAAAAATGAACAATTTTCCACGTTATGGATAGATTTGAATTTTCGGGAGCTCGTAGCATTCTATCGAAATGTTTTATCTCTTCTGCTTCTTGTTCCTATGGGAAAACATACGATTATCCATCGCGTGGGCCTGGCACTAGGAATTTGCGTTCCTGGACAAACTCTGCATCATTCGCTTTCCCCACCATGCTTCCATATCAAAAGGTTCGAAATCTAAAATAAAACAATCATTCAAATAATATTGATCTAAACACCGATCAATTTTCCATATTTTAAAAAATAATACCTTTCAACAGTGGATTTGGTTCACATTCTTCATAATATGTTACTGATGATCCATTTCGATAATTTGACGTCACATCAAGTTCTCTTGTTACCGAATTCCAGGCTAAAATGAAACGTAAGCTTTAATTTATATCATCAAATGAATTTAATTAGATAAATTTCAGAAAAATAACTCACAGTCACAAATGTATTTGATCAAGTCAAAATGGTGAGACGATGGTTCATTCTGATGCCTGTTAGGAACGGATGAAAGTCTTTTTCCATTCATTACAGTTGAATACGGCCTGTTGCTGCAAAAAACGTCAATCATTATTTCATAAACTATTTGTTTTGCGCCAAATCAATTACATAACATCCATTTATTAAATGACAAAAATTTAAACTTGGAAAAAATACACATTGAAAATATCAAATGGAAAAATTCAGGCTGGATCTAAAATCACTTGTCAAAACAGATGTAATCTTTTTTATCTTTGGATTGTGTGATGTTGATCGTGGCNGCCATTTTGTTAAAGCAAATTTTTTAGCTGAAGGACAGGATTTTAATTCTAACAGAAGCTGTACGTCATGCCAAACGTCAAAGTAAAAAAATGGCGCCGAACGGTATGCCTCTCTGCGACCCTAAAATTCCATCTCAGATACCCTCATTCACTTACCCCTCACTTGACCCAATTCCCCACCAAAGAAACTACAAATAGTCCGAATCACAAATTGTTTAAATAAATAAAATTATTGGCATCAACAATATTTAAAGAAAGAAAATATTATGCATCCATTCAAGCAGCTGAGGTTTTTAAATATCAAATTAAAAGTTACCTCATTTTTGTTATTTTTGTTCGTTTATCTACACCTCGGACAGACAAAAACAGTGTTGTGTGTCACCGAAAAGCACCGGATCGAGTTTCGTTGCTCCAAAAATATGGTAATCGGTGGGACAACAATGACAGCAGTCGCTGAGTTCAAGCGTCAGGTTGAGCTCGAACTACACGGAGCTGGAAATCGTTTGACAACAATCCTCCATCAGTTTCCACGCCGTGATCGCATGTGGAGATAACCACCTAGGTGGCGCCACCGTTTGTCGTCAAATTTTAGCGCGAAATCTAAACAACATCGAATTATTCAAAACTGTCATTGTTAAAAACTATATTGTTTATAAAATTTGACCTTCTTAGACATTCTCAAATGACACTTTATTGGATTATTGAATCGGGTTTCTTTCAGCAGTCATTTTTAGAGTGGGAGAGAGAGGTCCGATACCGATTTCCGTTAGGACTTTCTACATCCAATCCTTGAGCCAGTTTGAACGGAACGAAGCCGAGATGTCATCCCGTTTTCTCTCACGTTTTTGGACTGTACAAGAACAAGGACGAACGAGCTCTTTCACTGCGACGATGCAGCAGTCTTCGTAAATCACAAAAACAGTGCTGCAGCCGCCGCTTTGTGATTGTCAGTGTGCAGTCGCGTTTTGACGACCCACAAATACATCTCAAAGATCCTGCCAAGTTCGTTCGTTCAACCTCGTCTCCGCAGCACGCTGTATCTTAATCCGAATGTAATTCAGCATTTGTAACTTTCGTCTCAGATTCGTTGTTATTTTCTTGAGCAATCCTACCTTTTTATTGTTTATTATCGTGAAAACAAATGTGATGTTTTGATGCTGAAGTCATTGTTGTTGTTTTGACAATCTCGGAGAAACCAATTTGCAATTTCGTTTCGAGCCAGTAAGAACGAATAGTATCTTTATCGTTGAGCGGGAAGTAACAATTGATTGTTTTGCAGAAACATGAGGCAGGCAGAGGACAATGGTGAAGTTAACGCAAACAATCAGATGGGTCTGGACAATCAGAGCCGGGTTATACGACCCCGGGTTTACAAGCACTGCACGACCTCCTGAGGAAATTTATCCTGACCAGATAAACCCCTTGACCATCACGACCATTGTCAAATACTGGTAAGAAGCTGGACACATTATTTCTTTTATTCAAACAGCAATGATTTCATTTCTTTTAATTAATTTGAAAATTTCCTAATAAGTTCCACTTGAATTTTTTAATTTGAATATCTTTGAATTAAAACGATTGATAAAGAAATTAGAAATTATTTTTAAAAAATTTGAACAAAGAAAAAAAATTTTTTACAATGTTTATATTTTTCTATTAACATTAATTGATAGTAATTCGTTTTCAAGTGAATTCTGAAAAGAGAATAATACATTTGGCTTAAAAATTTAATAGTTTTTTATATGTTCATTTTATGTTTCACTCTTTTAGGCTCGGAGGACCAGACCCTTGATTATATATACATGTATAATAATCCAGGTAACCGTGACCTTGGAGTTCCTCCACACTGGCATTACATCAGGTAAAATATTGTTCAATTAAAATCAACAAAAGATTGTTATTGTAAAAATTGTTAGAGAATGACGAAGAATTGAAAAATTGTTTTTCCTTCTAATGGACGCATTCTAAAGGACTTGAAAGAAGGTGAAAAAGCTATGAACCATGCCCATAAGCAAAGTTTAAATATACCTATGCAGTTGGGATGGAGTTAATAAAAATGTATCAATGAATAAAGATCAAATCGTCGGAAGATATAAAACAAGCGGAAGTATTTGATCCATTAGTCTTTTGGGGTTCTTAAAATAAGTAGTGGAAGTGTCTTTAAAGGCAGATGCGTCTGGCACGTGCCACATCAACGAATTGGAAAAAAAGTTTTTTTTTTCATCCGCGACAAACAAGTTTTTTTAATTTGAAAATTTTCATTTTAGAACACCGGATGTTTTAATGTATTTCTACTTTTGGCAACTTTTTGTTTTTGGATTCGAAGTACAGATAAGAAAAAAAAGATCTTTTTAATAGTACTGATAACTTTTCGTTGACAATCAATATTTGTTCTTTTTTTAGAGAGTCAAAAATTGCGGTAATATTCTGCACAAGCTCTTTGTTTGTTTTGAAGCTCGACTACAGCTGCTGCAATGTCTGAAACTATATATAGCGCACAGGGTGTAAAGGGATAAAATTGCTCGAGACACGCCGGCGGAAATAAAGTGCTTCACTTCTTTCTTTTTTCGTCTGCTCTAAATATATTGTTTCATTAATGAACGTCAACTGATACCCATTGACATTAATTACGAAAGAAAAACATTGACTCACCTTAAATCAAAATAAATCTTTTATATTTAAAAACCCAAACGATCTTAGACACGTTTAGGGATAACTGTTCATCCAGTCTGATACCGACAAACTTCTTCAATTAAGTGTTTTTTATTTTCCAGCATGGGGCTGTCAGACCTCCATGGCGACGGACGATGTCATACGAGAAATGAAGGCCGCCAAAGTGGTTACGGTTTCGAGTTAACGTTCCGGCTTGTGCAAAAAGAAGGCGAACGCTCGCCGCCAACTTGGCCGGCGAATGTGATGCAAACCTTAGCGAAATACGTTTTTAATTCTGGCAACACGCTTTTGTCCGGAGACCATGTATCTTGGCACGCTCCACTGGATAATCAAAACGGACGTCTCACGCAAATTTTGATGGGCAAGGACCCGCAATTTCCTGACGTAGTACCAACTCCACACGGGGATGTATGTTTTCATCTTTTTACTCTTGTATAAAATTTTCTAATTATACATCTTTTTACAATATTTCTATAAAGAATATTTCTGATAAAAGATATCGAGCAGAAAATAAATTATAATTCCTTTACAGGTTTCCTTTGCACAAATTATAGGAATAACTAGCGACGAGTTGGAAGCTGTGCAACATTGGAATGGAACTGGTGTAATTAATTTGTTATTAAAAAATAAGCAGTGCGGTTCTTGGCTGGTTACAGATATGAGCAGAACTCAGTCGATTATTGAAGCAGATCCAACGGTGGCGCAGGAAATTCAAACTGGCATTGAGAGGGAAGGTTCTAATTTGAGTGGAGTTTCGGCGAAGTGTTGGTAAGATAATAGGAGAAATCTTAGATTACTTTATCAAAGAAAGATCATTTTTGCATTACGAAGATTATTCTGATACAATTTGATTTAATTAAATACTGATGGTTTGTAGGTGGGTACAACTATCGGATATTAAATCCGAAACTTATCGTGAAAGTAGAGAAGACTTTGACGAGGAAGACGTAAAACCTCAAATCAAATCTGAAAGGGCATCTCCTTCTGAACAAATGGAGGAACCAAGAGAAAACATAATCAAGCATTTATCAGGAATTCATATAACTTTCAATCTGGAAGCTGGGAGACTTTTACCTTTAGTCTTAAGGTAACATTTCAATTTGATCATTTAATCATGATTATCAAGGTTATCAAGGTTAATCATGATTATTAAATTTAAAATACAGTGAATTATATTGTCGTGTTGTTTTTAGGGGCCGAGTATTACATGGCAGACATTTCACTTTCAAGTCCGTAATATCTCATACTGCAATAACATTTGTAACTCCGTCCGTAACTGGTTCCATTGTAAATGAAGAGAAGCCTTATGCAGTCCAAGGTCCTTGGCTTCAAGTATTACTCCCCATGGAACTAGCAGAACGAATGATCCACGAGCTACAAGTATTATCTAATCCTGAAGAAGTGAGTTTGAAACTTTAGATTAAATCTTGAGCACGTTTAAATTGAAACCTCAGTTTCTAATCTGCATTTTCAATTTTTACAGCTCGCCTTACCAGTAACGTTCTCGTGGAACGAGATCAATCTTATGATCACGGTGGTTAGCGATTAACCAGATCTGAAAAAAACTAACTACAAGTGCCTCGATTTTATACTTTAAGATTGGTGTTTTACTGCCGAAGTATTATAACGTTTTTGTATGATTCCCTATCTATATTTATTTATTGAAAACATTAGTTTGAAACTATTAACACTCGAATAAGTTTTTTTCAGCAATTTTAACTTATACTTCGATTATTGTATATTTGCATTCTCATTCTACAAACTTGTTCTTCATTATTTGCCAGCGTCGATTCATTTTTATCAGTAGTTATAAGCTGCATAAATTAAATTAGTTCATCTGGTCGAGTGGAACGAACCGAGTTCTATCTGCAACGTTATCAACTGTTTTCAAATGAACCAACAAGTTATATATTATAAATATGTACATAATTTTTATTGTAAAAGCAATCATGTTTTTTTCTACAGTTTTATCATTGTTGAAATCTAGTTCTGTAAATAAAATGTTTCATAACCGGACAAAACAAGCAATTTTCATTACAAAACAAAATACAATACAAAGACTTGAAGACGGCGAACTTTTATCGATTAATTTGATAGTAGCAAAACAATGTACATCTGTATACCAAATTGTCACACACGACATTGAATTTGTTACTGTCTTATAAGTAAATCACTGGAGACTTATTGTTTTCCGAAAGGGACATAACTTTTCACCGTGGTCACACGATTTTGCGATGATAACTAGCAACCTTCGGAGGATTCATCGGTATGGTTGCGACCATAATTCTTTCTGCCCTTCCGTTTGCCATTGTTCTTTGATTTGTTCCTGCGTGCATTAGCACGTCTGCAACACATATTATCCGATTCCAACTCCATACATTCCGCAGCCGACCACGAGGTTTTCTGAGGGATCGGTTTTACATTGGAACTAGTATGATAATCGATAATGTTTTAATTATGCTGTCCGTTATTTAAACAAATTATTAAATAAATGCGTTTATAGTGCAGAAGAATACTGTGTAAATGAACAATAAATTAAGTCAATTTATATAAGGCATAATAATTACGTTTTGTCTTACTAGTTTGCTTATGACATAGTTGACGCAAACTCGTCCCAGGCATATCCAGATGGTTATTATGACACTAGCGCGCACAAACTCTTCGATCTCCTCACAGCTTATGTCGGTGATCATTAAAATTATGTTCTGTAGCAATTTCGCAAAGGTGTCCAGTGCGTCGATGCAGATGTTCCGAAACAAGATGATGATTTCGAAGAATAATCCAAGCAGTGCTACTACCAGTTCGAGTGTTTGCAAAACGTACTCTATCGTCATATCAAAGATGACGTACAATGTGTCCCAAAAAGCGTGCACGATGCTGGCGCAAAATTCGCACAACTCATCAAGGATGCCTCTCAAACGACTTACTTTCATTTTAAAAACTTCACTTTCAATTTAGGATCAGAATCTAAACACTTAATTGCTCATGCGGTTATTTTTTGTCAACGCATTTTTGATTTGCTGATTGTCCTGACAGATGGAAACGTAGAATTTTTTT
The DNA here is from genome assembly GCA_025266255.1 of Trissolcus basalis. Classification (NCBI taxonomy): domain Eukaryota; kingdom Metazoa; phylum Arthropoda; class Insecta; order Hymenoptera; family Scelionidae; genus Trissolcus; species Trissolcus basalis. The sequence continues at coordinate 28,219 of JAAMPD010001245.1, read as the reverse complement.
TTACTGAAATGAAACAATTGAAAGAACAATGCTAGATTTGAATCAGGTTAAAAACTTCAGTTCTTTCAGATTGCAAGCGGTAATAATTAAAATTTTTATTTCTCTTATAATAATACATAAAACATTTGATACAAGTACAACTTCTTAATTTCACGAGTTTTTAGCGACTTGAAAAATCACAGGTGACAGATTTTTGATTGTGCATTTTAGTTTGTTTTACATCATATCAAATTGATCACGATGACAGTTTTTATTTTATTTTTTATTTTTGGAAAAAAGAAAACAATTTTTCGTATCAAATAATTAACGACTAAATTAATTTTGGATTCATTTTGTATGGTAAATTATATACATAAATGTAAATCCTACTTCGATATAAGTCTGACTTATTGGAATAACATTATATGGTTCTATGTTGGCAACGTGCAAAATAGTTTGAGCGACAATAACAAAATCAGTCTATTAAATGAATTTTGTTGGTTTAACAATAATTAATTACTAAAATATTAATACTGATCAAAGAATTATAACGACTATATAAAAAAATTCTTCATTTCATATCAACGAACACAATTTAAATACAAAAGTTCTTTTTTTTTCAAAACAACAAAATACTTTAGCTCTAACACTTCCTTAGCACGTAAAGTTGAACGATCGCTATTTGCTTTGGACTAGTACGATAAAAAAACCTGTATGCAGCATGATAAAAAATTTCTAACACGCAGTTATCAGTGCAACGTCAACTTTTAGTCATAACACATAACGCAAAATGAATGTAAATGTTATAAAAACATCTCGTAAATAGAAAATTATTCAAAATTGTTCGATAAATGGTTACAAAGTATTTTCTCGACGTTGTTCGGTTTTGATACCTTTATTTTCATTTTTGTTACTTTTGAAAATAACAAAAC
>JAAMPD010001245.1:0-27291 GCA_025266255.1 Trissolcus basalis | reverse complement strand
AAGATCAGTAAAACTTTTGAAAATAACAAACAAAAAAATGTGCAAATGACTGGTTCAGTGACAATTAGAATTAAACTACTTTTTTCCAGCAAAAAGTCTAAGAAATTGTATAAAATTGTATTGCCAAGAGTTTTGTTCCATGATATTAATTATTTCAAGATTGAATCTTGCTTAAACTACGAACGAAAATTTGTAAATGAAAACTTTTTAATGCAGTTTGAAGATCAGTTAGGAGTATTCCCACAGAGGCGTCAGAATGGTCGCAATTATCAAAGGCACTGATGGTATATAGTCGGATGACTCGTTGCAAGCGTCGGTATCGTCGCAAGATTGGACGCAACCACGAACATACCTAAAATGAAAACAAGAGTTTCAAACAATCAAAAGTTTAATATCTTTCATTGATTAAAAAAGAAACATCCATTGTCATCAGCAAGAAGTACAATTTATAAAATCAACCTTTTTACTTACTCGTTTTCAAAATAAAATCCACCACAGTGGGACATTCTAATAATTTCCGTATCAGTCGTTAAGGTACCACTATCTAAGGCACATCCTCGAACAGTCATTGAAATGCCAGTATCAGCTGAAACATAAATGTTTTATTAATAATAAAAATTATCATTCGTTGTAATATTTTGAAAATGTTTGGAAGTACAGGTACCATAGATGCCAGCCAGTTTGATGCAAGCCGTGGCAGGGAACAGGCCATCCCGACCTTTTCGGCCACCAAAACAGGGGGACTCGAGCATTTCAACGCTTCCATTGTTATGAAAAGGATCGTCGCAAGCCTCATTGTCACCTCCGATGGACACGCATTTGAAGCAGTCAATTGTCAGTCCTGATACACAAAAGTCAAAATATCAATCCGGATGAAAAAAAATATAAGAAAAAAAAAGAAATTAGATCCAAAGGTAAGAACAGTAAATTGTCTATACGTTATGCAAGTGCGACTAAAAATAAACTCATTTTACTATGAAGACTATAAAATATCGATCAGCCTTCTGCAGACATAGAAGATGAAATAAAAAATTATTATTTACAACTCTGCAAATGTAAGATTTGGTTTTTTGTTTGAACTGATGGACGATAATCGTTTCCTTGGACAAGTTTTTAGATTTTCTGGTTTTTCGTTTTGGCATAAAAATTGGAAATGCATATCGTGTGGAAGTGTGCTAATTGATGTCGCCAAACAATTGTCATCAACTCACCCATATGAGTCAATCCGAGGATGAGAAATATGAGCCAACGGAGTTGACTCTTTTTCAAAAACTTATTCTTCATGAAACCCCAGAGGTATTCAAGAATCAGGTTCAACAACACAGCCATTTTTGTCCCTTCTTGGTTGCACACACAATTATCACATCTTAATTCTAACAAACTACCGGCAAATTTGCAAACAAATAATATAAAATGATTTAATTCACATCTTGAACCAGCCGGGGAGGACTTTTTCCTTTTCTTCGGTGACCTTTCGCGCTTTTCTTTTGATCTTCGACCTGGGACTTGCGATTCCTCTGACGGGATGGAAGTCTATGATGCGGCGTCGAGACGCCTGTTGTGACACGACGTAACCAGGGAAACTGAGTTTAAGATGTGCGTTACATTAAGATATACATCAGTCATATCCCTTTTTTTATTACAATTAAAAAAAAACAATTCAACAATATTAAGAAATTCAAAATATCAATTTCCAAAACTTTTGAGATTGCAAAAATACAAGGACAATAATTTGAAAATAAATAATAAATTACATCAAGAAAATTATCTAAGTTGATAGAAAAATAAAAAGATCAACTGCAATAACAAACCAAACAAAATGTCCGTTTTATTTATAACTGATTTTTTTATTTGGAATTGTTTTTATTGAATATGAGAAATTGAAGTTTTTGATTGGTATGAGAAATTGATTAAAAATGAAGTTTGAAGTTTGGTTGAAACCAAGTTTGAAACAGAAAAACATTTATGCCTAAAACCTCGCGGCGCGCATTGCGAATGATGCGCATCAGCCCTATCGCTGTCTCTGTTTCGCGGCCGCCAGCGGTTCGGGATCGCTCGGGCTCTGTGGAACGACAACGATCAGATGTGATCAATGTGATTGATATTTAACATAAAGTGACGATTTATTTTGCGAACCCATGAGTGCTGATCTTCGGCGTCGAGTTGGTGCAGCGTCTGTTTTTTTGCCAGTCGTTCGACGTCGATTTTATTATGGGTCAATCATCAAGTATCACGGGCATAAGCGGTGAGTACCAACCAGTTTCTTCTCCCAAGCGATCTCACGTAGATGACAGCAGTCGCCCCGTACAAGATTTTATTTCACTTCAAATGCAAACAATTAACTAACAACAATAACAACGCGAGCAAACAAACGTAACAGCGATGACCTTCTAAGTTTTATAACTTGAAATTAAACCAGCTTCGACAAGTTTTTTAGTAAAAAAATTCGTTTTTTTTTGTCACCAGTTAGGCATTGAGTTTTTAATTTTTAAGAATATTGAATTGTTATTTTTTTGTAAATACTTGGAGTTATTAATTAAATAAGGAAAAGAAGATTCACAAAAGAAAGGTTTTGTTCTTTATTTTGTTGTAGTTTCAAGCTTATTGGGATGCTCGTTTCTTGATCACATTTATTAACAGTAAACAAAAAGTGAACGTTTGCAAATAATAAGGGCCTGATGAGCGTTTTGTTATTGACGTACGCGTGTTTGTATATCTTATCGTCAGGGCATCGTTTTTGTCTTCAAGATTACATAAATGTTTGTGTGTCATTTCGGGGGGACTCCAGGGAGTGGGCTAAAAACAGGCCTATCGATTTGACATGTACCAATTCTGTCAGGCCAGAGTTATTGGGCTCACATTTAACGACCTTTCGAAATTTATACCCTTCGACCTTTCGTCAGACATTGATTTAAATACACCCAATATTTTCCCCAAATTTTCGCTTAACAATACTTTGGAGGTTAGAATTTTGTGATCCAGGACCGGAAATAATGATTTCCCCTTATTTTTATAATTACTAACTTGAAGAAATTTTTCCTGCAATTAAAATTGTTCTTAACAAAATTTATTCGTATTAAAATGTTGAAATTAATGATAATTAATGTTTGAGGTATTGAATTTTTGTATTGTTTAGCAAAAATGATGAAAAATTGTGAAATTATGATAATTTACTAACTGTTCAGGGTAGAGGTTAAAAAAATGAAAAATATATTTTCATTAACGATCTGTGGTATATTTTTTGAATGTATGCAATTGTTGATAAGTTTTCTAATTAAAAAATCATGCGTAGATTATAATTTCTAATGTAATTCTTTTAAAATAACGCAACCTACCTAACCGACAGTCGGTAACAAATTCACTAAGAACACACTGACATCTGCAGGCTGTTAAAATAACTAAGTTTTATAATATACTGAAGAAAATACAAAAAAGTTTGATATCGTCATTCTGAATTTTTTAATGTGTCGTTCAAATGTTAACCTTTTCACTTTTTACTTCAAAAAAATGTATACTTCTACAGTCAAATATGAGGAAAAGATACTGCTTACCATATTTTACATGAAATAAAAGAAAATAATACAGTACAAACATTTCAAAGAAAAACATAATTAATTGCAGATCTTCATTTTTTTAAAATACAGGTTTGTAAATCATTATCTAATAACAAAATGAAAAATAATATCAAAATTGTAAGTTCTTCGAAATGTTGTTCATTTTCAAATGTCAACTATTTTCGTTTTTAGTTTCATTTTATAAGAAAGTTGTTGTATCAACACTTTTTTATTTAAAACATATGTATAATGAAATCAAAAAACACATACAAAGGATTTTTATTGTCATTTAATTTTTTTAAAATCATCTTTCATTTATTTATTTATTCACCACAAAAATTTATTGCGAAAATGTGAAACCAATTTTAAATTTACAAACTTAAAAATTGTCATTAATTAATATTCAGTAATTAACGAACATTTCATTAACACTTACATATTTCTATAATAAGTTTCACAACATTATTTTTTCAAATATTCTTTTTCATATCTGTTTGTTCTTTTTTCTCAATGAATTATATATAATTATATGCAAAATATTTGAAAGAAAAAATGAAGATATTTTTGTTTGAAATAAAATTTTCAAGGATTATTTCAATTAACCTAAAAAAATAATTTAACTTTATCTTTTTGGCATATTGTGATTCAAAATTTATTTTGCATCGTAATTCATTTTTCATGTAGACAAAGGATCCGTTACTGGTTCATTGTTATTGGTTAATCAACAGGATTGTTCGAAATCAGCACTCCAAGAAATATTGTCAACGAAATCACATACGTTTTTATCTTGGAATGGAACATGTGTCGTACACTTGCGTATACCAATGACATTTTACCTGCTATTGTTTGTCATCTACCTGATGAAAAATGAGCGACCAAAGTTGCGTTAAACGCATCTGTCAGCTACTCTTTCAAATCTTCCTCATTTTCATTTTAATTTTATTCCTCAGCTCTTTTCATATTTTAAAACATCGTGCTTTTAACATTCCTCCCTACTTTCGGCTGTTGTAATTGTTTGATTTTTCACTTTCCTCGTCAGTTCATTTTCTTTGCAATAAAAAAAAAGCACAGAACAATAAAGAATAAAAATTGCACGAGGGGTTTCTTTTCACAATTCCGTTTGCCAGAGATACACTTTTTTTCTTCGTGATGTAGCAGTTCTGGGTGTAGTTGTTATAGCTTGGCACAGCGTGGGCTACAGATGTTATTGTCATATGGTAGACCTGTGACTCGCCGTGGAGCCTGCACGCCAACAAAATACCAGGCATCGTTATTTGACTTGCGTTTTCAAAATGTTTTCCGCATTTGCTACACCTATCCCTCGACCTTTTTCTGACCACCGATCACAAGCTCATTCGATCACCATTAAAAGACGTTTACTCAAAGATCTACAATAAATCAGACACATTGAAACTGTTTGGTTCATTCAAACCCAATTTTTTAAACTGGCCAAGTTGAATGCGAAACATTAAGTTTTTGAAAATGATCATAACTGAAAATGTAAAGTTGCACAATTTGAAAAATTTTTTTTGATTTTGTTCACATTCGTCAAAACCTTTAATTTTCTTTGTAGAAAAGGGACTTGAACTTGGAATCAAAAAAATTGTTTCTTTCTTGGGAAATTGGCGCACCAATGAGAGATCGTGTCTAGACTTTTAGCCGCGGTTCAAACGGGGTCTGGAAGGTTGAACTTTTTCATGGAAATCCCAAATGGTGTGGCAAAAATAGAGATTTATACAAACGAGAAGACCCGACGACGGAGTTAATCACAGGGCAGCGACCCAATTCCCATATGTATTTATACCATAAGGTGGCGGTGTGCGTGTCTTCTGACCCCCTTGGATAGCGCGACGAAGGAAAACGCGACGACCTCGGCGCCCAGTGACGCACGAGCTTTCCTCGTTCCTCGTCCGACTTGACGCGCGGCACATCTCGCGTACTCGCTTTCTATTGAGTCTAATGACTCTCTGGAAATGCAATTTCGCATTTCTTAGTCTCATGAAGGCGTAGTTGAGGCCTGGCCAGAAGCCACGAGCGCGTGATAGCTGTTGTTGTTCCATCCGAGACCAAAATTACTAAACGAAATTGAAAACATGGCGCACTTCTTTAGTTCCACTTTCAGGATTTCGTGCAGTTGCAATAAATTTTAAAAATGAACAATATTTTCTTCACATTTTGAGAACAGGAAAATTTTACCAGATAAAATGAACTGGTGGATTATGTTTTACTCGTATATCATTTATGTGAAAAATAAATTTTCAACTTAAACCATAAGAATGATGTTATTGATTTATCAAAAAGAAGATGTTTGTTAAAATATAATCAAATACAGTATTAGAACACCATAAAAATACGAGTTCATTAGATCAATATTATTTTTCTTAAACTTAGTTTCTATAATTCGTTATTATTGTTTTCTGTGATTCTATGTTTATTTGTCCAATTATTAATAGGTTTTAACGTGAAACATTCCTTTCAACGTACATTTCAAACTGTTTGACATGTTTAAAGGAATCTCCTTCTGTTTTTTAAAATTGAATTTGTTATTTTTTTATTTTATAATTCATCAGTTAACTTTTCGATTACGAAACATGTGTTTTTAAAGATAACATTTAATCTTAAACTCGACAAAAAACAATTCAAATCACAGAATATTAAAGTTTAAATATTCATTTTAGGGCAAAATGAACCATCTGTTTTTCTAACGTTGAAAAATATCATGTTGAAAAGTGCATGAAAAAAAAGTTTGGGCATGAGAAAATGGTAAATTGCATAACACCAGGGTTCCTTTTTGTGAGGAAGATCCAAAGACGAGGTCCATTGTGCAATTTTCGTGGCTCAGAAATCTGTGAATGAACGCGGTTGACCTGAGCTTAAAGAAAAGCGGGAAGAAGATTTCGGGCATTCCTCGAGTCAAGGTGCAACACACCAGCACCAGTCTCAGGTGAAAAACACTTAATCCATGGAATCGTAAACGTCAGCGAAGGAAAACCATAAATAACAAGTCGCACACGTGCCGGCTTGATTTTGTACAGTTTTTCTCCACATGTTGACTTGACAGACAATCTGCTGCATAAATGATAGGCATTTATCACGAATAACAATTATTATTCATCAAATGAAAAACAAACAAATCCATTCATGAATGTTGAAAATTTAATTGTGTCGAGCTTCGCCGAATAATGGGTAGTAAGTTAATTAAAATAAAGTGGTGTACTGGAAAATGTCGTTTCAATTATATAAGTGAACTTGACTTTCAGGACTGCCTCTGAGTCGCTACTAAAAACTAAATGAAATTTTATCTCAATTGTATAATACACTTACGAAAAAAAAAAAAAAAAAAAAACAAATAACAAAATATTAATTTAGATTCTAAAATTTAAGTAATTATGATTATGAAGTTATTATTTGAAGTTGAAATATGTTGAAACATATTTAATCTAACAAAACTTAATTTTTCTTTTCTTTTAGTTTTCATGAATTGTTTTGAATTTCTTGTACAAAATATTGATTGTGATAATATGAAATTAATTTTGTATTTACATCAACAGAAGAAGTTAGTCAGATACAGATTTAAAAGAGTGAAAATGGTTTACGAAAGAAAATGTCTAATATCTAAATAAGGAACTATCAGTTTAAAAACAATTGACTGATTGTTAAGTGTGATAAATTCGACTGCGCAGACAGCCGGGCAGCTGTATGTAGCCAAAGCGCGAGGCGTGTGGTGTATATTTACTCAACGAGGAATGGAAATAGTACGCTTGACGAGTGGCCAATTCGAACAGTCTTAAAGTTATAAAGAGTATAAGTGGGAGGTGGCAGGGTGTCAGAGACGCCGAGCAGGAAAGTGTCGTTCGCGAGGTTCGGGTGCGAGCGAGATCCACAACGCGGGACCTTTTCCGATTGACGTCATAGTTGCACTCGCTTTTCTTTTTTCGTCATCTTTCATGCTCCTTTCCTCTTTGCCTCTTTCTCTATTTCCCGCCGGGAATACGGTTAGACGGTCATCGAAACTCCACGCACGCCACCCATTTTAGACGCTCAATGCAGATTTAACTCCACCCGACTATTAACACGCGGACCTTCCCTGTCGCAATGCGGCCACCTTCTTTGAAACTTCACTTCTTTTTCATCCAATTGTCTATACGAATCATACGAAAAACATATCCCATTTCAAACATCCAAAAGTTTCTATATATTTCAAAATTTCTTTTCAACATTTTCAGAAAAGTTGATGGCTCTAAGTTGAATAAATATTTTTTAATTACATCAATATTATTCGAAATGGTAAGTGAGTTTCATCAAAATTGTTGGAATTTGAAAAAAAAAAATCTCAAAGCAGTGATGGATGAAGATGAAGAAAAATTAATTCAATTGAAATTTGTGTATGAATTGAATTTGTTTTCAAAATAAATCCTGCCAAAGTGTTAAATTGTTATGAATGTTATTATATTTGAAATTATGAATTTATTGAGTTGTTTTATGAAGGATTGTTATAAACAAATATAAAAATCAGTTTTAAATGCACATTTCGTTTGAAATCATTCATTCGACGCTTTCATTTCACAACTTGAAATTCCATTTGAGTTTTGGAATTTTATTTTCATATTTTTCTTCTAATTCTCATTGAAATGGATTATGTTGGAAATAACTATAGGCTCGCATCTCACTTTTCACCCGTGCTCGAGATCCCGTTTTGCGTTGAGGATTCTCTTTGAACTTGCATCAAAACACTCTCATCTGCAGAATGCAAATCACGTTTTAACTCTGTTCTCGATTAATTCCTCCTCGGCTCTCGTAATTAAGCGTCATGCCGTCGAATGTCAGGGTCGAGATATATTGAAATGCGAGGGAAAAAAATGAACTTAAATATTGCGAGGGATTTTCCCTTCCTCGTCGCCCTTCCATTTATTATTATGTTTTTTCTTCAATTGTATACAAACTGTATTAAAAAAAATACGACAAAAAACTGTCAGTAAGATAAAAAAAACTTGGTAGAACAGTGACCGAACCCTCGTAAGTTTTTTGTCGCGATTTGACCGTCGAAGGGTTGAAGGTATCGGAAATGTCATAACTCATGGAGATGAATTACGCGCGACTCAACCGCTGGGAATCGTGCCACTTGTTTGCGAGGGTGTAATGCGCGGGAAACCCTTTTGTTAGAAGCCTTTAGGGATTTTAACGCTGTCAACCCTTTCTCAGACTCGCGTTTGAAATGCGCTCTTACACTTAAATGAATCAAATGAATACATGATTGTGTGTTTTTTTTTAATTGCACGAAATAAATAAATTTATTCACCATCCTTCTTATTTCAAACGTGAAAAATTATTTTCACTCTTGAAATTCGTTCACTTTTTCTAAGTATGGATAATAACATAATAAACTATTAGGAAAATAAAATTTGAAAAGAAAAAAATCACTGGAATAATATAATTAATAAATTCAATTAAAAATTGGAATTTTAATAGTTATATTTTCATTTAGTTTTTGAGAAATTAAGTTTCAGTTGAAAATGAAATTTTGGTTGCCGGCAGTAAGCGAGAAGTTGGAGAGCGCTCGTAAAGGCGGCAATAACGAATTTTGGAGCATGTTACGCGTGTGTCGCGTGGCGCGGATCGGTTGCTGCGGCTGCTGCCGATACTTTTTCTTTCATGTGCTGGAACAAGATGCCTTACGAGGCCCAACGAGAGGTAGAAGAAAGATATAATACACAGAATGGACAAATCGCCACCTGTCGCAAATGAGCAGATGCGCGCCTGTCTCGCCGCCCAACGTCGACGAACTGCCTTCTGCGCTCATACCTATATAGCCAGAGGACCAACTCGGTCAATAATCATCTCATTTTAACCTCCATTAAACATTTTTGTTTCTCCTTTTCTTTTATCGACTCGCGCGTGCCGCGATATCTTCCTGGTGTAACTCACATCCGTATCATGCAAGACCCAGGGAATATATAAATCAATATGTCAAATTCTTTTTCATTGAATTTAAATGAAACGTCCAAAAAAGGGAATGAAAAATAAATGCAAGGTGGTGCAAGATAAAAATGATTACAAAATTTTAATTGCCTTTTGAAATTCGTTATTTTGCATTAAAAATGAATTGTTGTTCATTTGAATTTTTGTAATTTGAATTTTGAATATTTAACAAGTAATTTAATTTATACGGGCAAAAACGACGAGCGTTTTATTGAAACTGAATTCGTCAATTAAATATTGAAGAAAAACATCTGCCCTGGCGATCTGACGAAGTTGGCAAGCACTTCTTTGTGGATAGAAACAAGTTGGACCCGAAATGAAACCGGAGAAGAGCATTTGCGAAGGGTAGCAGAAATGCCAGAAACACGCCGTTATCGAAACGGGCGCAGGGTTCTCCCATCCTGGACGGAAGTCCAAGATGGGAGAATTTCGTTCAGAGAGCGATGGCACAGTAATGGCAAGACAATGAAGCTACATGGCGCGTGGCAGTCTGACCCTTGGTGGGGATAAGTACAGGGTGTAGGCGACCAATTTTCAGACTCACCAGCTTTTTTTAACTCTCATAAATTTATCGCCCTATCAAAACATATTTCAAATGAAACAAGTTTAATGAACTTCTTGAACTTTCTAAACTGGTTTAATTTTAAACATTTTTTTCATTTCAAACAAAAATTTAGTCTTTTCGTACAATTTTTTATATAACATTATTTTATTTTTCTATTTTTTGATAATTTTTTTAATTATCATTTAAAATCTTTAAAAAAATATTGTTAGTAAAATAATAAAAAATTATTTGTCAATTATCAATAAAAGTTTTACCAAAACCGTTTTTGTATTCCACACGGACGAAAATATATTTTGAAATATATTTTAGGTATATTTTTATGTTTGAAATATATTCGTGTATATATTATATACGTGGCTTATAAATCATTTATAAAGCGGCAATAAGTTGTATAAATTAATTATAAAATTAATATAAATTTTATCAAAAAAAAATAATAATAATAGTAATAATTATAAAATAAAAATACTTATATAAAAAATATAAATTTCACATATATTTTTATGTATATTTTCGTCCCTGTGGATATCTTTTGTTGATTCAAAATTAGGATAATTTTTCTCTCAATATTGACACAAAATTTAGTCTTAAAATTTTTTTAAATTATCAAAAATGTTATGAAGAAAATAAAACAGCACGATTGCAAATTGGTTCAAATAATCAGAAAATGTTTCCCGAAAACGTTTTTGCAGGCGACAACGGTCATGATTTTCCTTATCTTATTATACCAATTCTAGGATCCCATGCAGGACTACGAAAATTTGAAATCGCTGTGTATCGGCAATTGTGGCCATATGTGCAGGCATCGTAAACAATCGGACAATCGCTCTTTACGATGTATATTGTAGCTGGCCACTGGTCAGTCTGGCGTATTTTCAAGCTCGTGGGAAAAGCCAATTCCAATCGTAAATTGGAAGCAGCCTCAAAGGGAAGATCGTTACGCTCGTTATACACCGCACCCCACTCGCCATTTTTTTGCCATTCCCTCTGTCATTTGTACAAAAAAATCAACACCGAAATTGTATTTCTCGTTGCGTTTCAATTTTCCCTCGCTCATACAGTCCAGACACGTATTTAAATTTGTGCTGTTGGTACCAGCTGTAAAATAAAATAGTTTGCTTACAAAAAGAAAATACATTGAACGTTTTTTGAACGTTTATTCAACTTCATCTGAACGTGTTGGTTTACAGAGTTTGTGGCTGTTTTAGTTGCACGAAAAGTTAGATCAAATGTTGGCCTTCCAAAAGCCGTCGAGGCATTTTGTTTACATTCTGTCTGGCTTTCCACTGAGAACTGTGCAACGAGATGGAAATTCGAAGGTGTAGAAAAATTAGGTAGCCCATGACGGAATGCCGAGTTGCGATTTAAAGGGTCTGCTGTCTCATTGTGCCTCCGACGAAAACTGTTTCTTTGACAAATTTGTCTTCAGAAAATGCACCGGCCTTTCCTTTCCGATACTTTTCCTTTAAAATCCGAGTGTCATCGCCCTTCTGTTCACTTTGATCCTTTTAATTAATCTTCTAACAAGTGTCTTTTAGCAGATGGCCACACCGAGACTCTGTTTTTCTTTTCCAAAACATCTTGAAGCAAAATTTCGAAATTCCTTTAAATGGCGAAAATAATTTTCGAAAACAAAATAATATTTTCGTTATTCATAGTACAAGTAAAATAATATTATTGCCAAACATTTTTTTGACTGTTAAATTTTTATTAATTAACATATTTCTTAACTATTTTTTTTCAAAATGATATATTTTTTAAGAACAGGCTTATACAATTTGAGACACAGAAAAAGAGGATATAAATCGGTATTTCACAAAAAAATATTGATTTCTTGTGAATCAATAATTTATATTTTCAAAATGATATATTTCTGAAAATATATTCATCTGTTTTATTAATATTCGAAAAGAGAAAGAAATGAATTTTATTTGTCAAGATTGTTTGCGAAACGACAAAACAGAACATCTTATGTTTGAAAGGTGAAATGTTGTTGTCGTATCTTGCAGTTAGATAATGAACGAGATTTTGAAATAGTTGTCATATCAATTTGCTCGCTGATGATGGCTAAGGGTAGTTGGTTGGCGCGTCGCTGTTGCCAGGCAAAGGTGCTGTTTCTTACAGTCGGTGAATGTCAGCTGCCTCCTGTCTCCCTCGTTGAAGTACGAGCCAGACGCCATTGTTCGATCAACAATACTAAACCAAACCACTCACAATATCCCATTCATTTATCCACCCACTTTATTATCCGTGCTCCCCGGAACACCAAGTGCCGTTGGAGACACTCTTCCGTTCGCGCTAACCTTTTACCGATTCCTCCAAGACCGACTCGCGACCCCGTTCGCTTGGCCCTTATCTCAATCTCTACTACTCAGCTTGTTTAAACATCAGCCTCTTACAATTGGCCAGAGATTCGCATGACAACCTTCCTTATCATCTTAATTCTTCACTAAAATGGTTTGTTATCAAACAAACAATAAGAAAACACGAAATAAAATCAAATTAAAATCAAAAAATAAAAAAAAAAACGTTTGTCTCATACAAAAAAATTTTATGTTTATTTTTATTGATACTCTTTTTTGTGTTATTTACAAAATTTGTTCTTTTTCATAAATTGAAAACAGTTTTTATAATTGGAAGTAGAAAATAGTGTACATCTTTTGCAGTCTCAACAGTGGTGACGAATGTGTTTTTCTGAAGAGTTCTATCGACTTTCTGAAAATGAGACCCTTTTTTAACACGGGGCCTAAATTAGAGATGATGTTTTGTTTATGAGATAAACGATTTGTTTTTGTGGTTAAAGTTACAGATGCATATGTGGGGTTGAGATGTATTTTCGTCACGGTTCGGACCCAAAGTGGCGTATCGAATTGCCACACGTTGCACGCGTGTAGGAAAAAAAAGACTAACTGTTTCCGGGGGGGTCGACACGTGCCTCCTTCAGTATACTGTATAAACACACTTTGACATTGCTCACGTTACTCGACGAAGATCACGGGACAGCTGAAAATCATTCCAGGGAGGATTTCTTTTTCGCTACATGTTTTGGCAGACACTGAATCATACTTCAAATTCAACCCTTTTTCAAAAAATAATACCATTGAAGTAAAATGAAAGAACAACATAGCGAGAGAAGCTTTGAATGGAAATCGGTAAAGAAAGATGTTGGTATTTAAAATGACATGTCGACTATTTAAAATTGTACATTTGAGAAATGACATGTGAAGATTTAAAGATTTGTTAATGTTGATTTTTCATCACAAACATTCATCAACATTTTATGTTTTTATACAACTGAAGCTATTGAATGAGAATTTTTTTTCTTCAAAAATACTTATTTTTATTATGATATGAAAAAACTTTAAATTCGTTTATAATACATAATAAATAAAGGTTGAATTATTTCATTATAGAAATTACGATCTTACATTCCTATGACATTCCAATGACCGGTGCAGTAACCTTATGAAAATGGAGACTTGGATGGCTGAATAATGTTTTATTACGGGTAATGAATATGATGTAGCATGGTATATTATGTGAATATCGCGACGAATCAGACTTTTCGAAAATGTGAATCTCTCTTGTCATCGGCAGATCTGTTTTCAATAGAGAATCCCTTGGACTTCGTTATTCTTACCACCTGGGATACCATATGCTGAAAATTAACACCAATCCTTGCACTTTTGTGACAGCGCAGCCTCTACAGATTAAGATTTCAATTGACACCTATTGCAATCCCCAGATTTTGGATCAGATGTGAAATTAATAATAAAATTTAGTAAACAATTTCTTGAAATTTTCAAATAAAATTACATAGATGTTAAAATACTTCAAAATATGTAACGTAAAAAAAAAAATATATTCACAGAATTTCGGCGATTCAAATTTCATCTTACTACAAACTTTTAATATTTTTTTTATTAAAAAGGAACGTGAAAAATTGTTGAAATTTTTCATAAAATATTTGATAAACGTCTGGCATATTTGAGTGCAATAGATGAAAAAGTTTTGAAATTTCGGCACACTGTCGGAAATGAAGCAAGATGATTTCCCCTAAAACGTGAAATATCAGAGCGGAAGAAATGTGTAAATCATAAGTAAGGGATTGCAAATGCGAGATTGACTCCCCCTTGAAATGTGCGCAGGGCGAAATCAAAGCGAATTTCCTACAGGGGAGAGACCTCACCTGGATTATTTTATACTCGCATGGGGCATTCTGTCAGAATGTAAAGGGGATGCAGGCCGCACCCTGACAGCTTTGGTTTTATTCAAATATGCGGCGGAACCGAATGTGCCGTGGCGATGCAGCGAGTTATGCGCACCCAGAGAGCCACCCTGATACCAGATGTTTTTACTTGCGAACTTGTACACTTCTCCCCTTCACAGTTCCGTGGCGCACTTTCAATCATTTCCTTCGTTTAACTGCGCTCTTCACAGTCCTCACTCCTTTCATCCTTTCCCCGCTTTGAATTACAAAAGAAAACTCATTTTCATTCTTCTTTCTTTTCTTGTTTCAGGTAAGAATCTTATGACATTTCAGCGTACGAACGACATGCGTGAGTAGTTTCCAACATTTTTCCATCATTTTTCTAAAACCGACTTCAAAACTTCGACAACAAGTTTTTGCAATTCGTTCATTTTTTATCCTGCAAAACAAATCGGGACGAAATTATATAAATGTTGCATTAACTCCAGCAGACGTGAAAATTTGATGATAATGTTTCATTAAGTTGTACAATATTAAACAATGATCGTACATTGTCATTTCATAGTGACGCTATTGGTTTTGGTGTTTTGGTGCAGCAATAACGTCCATCCCAATGTGGAATGCCTCGTTATGATCTGGCACGCGGGGAAATTACATTTCCGCGAACGCCGTAGGACTGCAAGTGGCAGCTTCAACTAAACTGCGCAGTGAAAATTGTTAATACGGTTATTCACTTGAATATCAATTAGTACGGAAAAAATTGCAAACGTAAAATGAAGCCATTATAAATTTCATTTCAAAATGATCAACAAAATGGATAGAACGACAATTAGAGTGTAAATTGAGTTGAGAGTTCAATTGCAATTGAATATTTTCAAGGGATAGGAAAATAAAGTTAGGAAAACAAAAGAGAGAGAAAAAAAAGTAAAAACAAAAATGGTAAGATCGTGATAAGATATTGTGTATTCAGATAAAAATGAAAACACGAGAATGAAAAGAGGACATTTTCATCCGACGAGGGATCGTAAAAACGGGCATCATTGAAACTGAAATGACCGAGAGAAGGATGTATTTTGTAACGACTGGAATATGTAATGAATGAATAACAAAGACACTGACAAATGGGGGGGAGGGGTGGCATACGTGATTCGATGTCTCGCAGTCGTCGTGCTCGCGAGCGCCCGAGGTAATGAACTTTGCTTAAACGCTTGCTCTGTATTCACGACAAACATTCGGCGCGTGCGCATTTTGCCTGAGATCTTGCGAGTCTTCTTCTTCCGTTGGCGAGAAATTTTCACTTGAATAAAAACAAAATAATTATATCCCTCTGGCAAGTTCTAATTAAGGCACGAGCGAGCCGAAGAAATGAAAAAGGAAAATCCAAATTGTGCCATCAAAAATTAATTCAATTATCCAAAGAGAAGCATATTTTTCATCAAAAAATTAATTAAAATGGAATTGAAAGATGAGTCAAATTAAATGAAGCAAAAAATAAAAAATAGCTCTTGAACAAAAAGTTGGAGGGAAAAAATTTGCATTGGCATTTTGAAAGTGCTAATTTATTTCGAGTTCATGCGTCTGACAGGCATATGATTACGCAAGGATAGACAGGGCGAATTGACAACAGTCTGAGGAGACGTATTTCCTCGACACTTTTGTGTGTCGGAGTCGGTTGATACATGCGCAAGTACGTGAAACGATAAATAGCCCCGCGCGTGTGTCCAAAGAGAGCGACCCGATTGGTCGTTGGCACGCGCGTGCACCTGCCAGTTGCCTCGCATCTTTTCTCGGGCCTTTTGTGCCGCGCGACGACATAAGCTGCGTATGCACAATTACGCCCAAGGCTCGAAGGAAGAACCGTCGCACTACATACTTGCTTCTCTCTTTTCCCTTACCCAACAATTTTCGGGAACTTTAAATATGACAGCAGAGGAGGTCGTTTCAAAAATGTTTGCACTCCGTCAGAGTTGACAGAATTCAAATATTTGTCAAAACAATTTTCTCCATTTCAAATTTTCTTCACTTTCAATTATAAAATTTTTCGAGTTCCTACTACGTTGTGAAATTATAGATTTTTTCACAATTCAAATTGGTTTTTGCAGAAAAAAAAAAACAAAATTAAAATCTAATTTTTAATATTAATCCTGAAATACACTTTGGTCGAACATTAAAGAAGTTGAATTTCCAGACTCTTTTGTACCCATTCATTCATTCTTCTTGAATGAAAAAAATTGTACCAATGATATTATCAGAATTAAAATTATTTTTTCTTGTATTCTTAAAATACTTCAGTGTGAATCGTAGTTGTTGATATAGTCAAAGAATTGAACTCAATTTTTTTGGTAAATAAATAAAGAGAGATTTTTATTTTACTCTTAAATACACAACAAAATTTTAAAATGACATTTTTTACATTAACGTTGGTCAGTTTTGACAAAAAATTAAATCTTGAATGGTCATTCAAGTCGAACGTGATTCAGTAAAATTTCTGGTCAGTAAACTTAAACAGTACTTGATTTCCGCTCGAACGGAGCAACAGACTCGTTTCCTTTTGTTTTTCCCTCGGCATTAGTATTGAGATTGACTTACATAAATAGTTGCTCGCGTGTACAACCTCGCGGTTCTCAATAGGTCACCATTGACGGAAGATCTCAGTTTCCAACGACTCATGCATAACTGCGTCTCCTGTTCAATGATTCCCGAACAACCATATCCTCGGAGGCTGAACGTGTTACACAACGTATACGTTTTTTTCTTCTTCGGACAGTTGAACGGAACTCGGAAAACAAGACCTCGGGGGTGAAAGAAGTCGTGAATAGAAATTTGTCAATTCCGGTCGTCCTTTGAATTCGGCCCACCAAAATTTGCATCTGAAAAAAACGATTTCCCATTCGTCATTCCGTTTATGAGGAAAAAGGTGTGGAAAATGATCTTGTTAAAATTACAATGAAAATAACAAGTCAACAAGTCATTTTCGGTCTAAAAAAAGATGAAAAATTACAGCTGCAGCGTGGTCTCTTTTATTTTCAAAAGATCTTTGATCACAGGGGATTTTGTATAAGTATCAGCAGCTTTTTTTTATTTTTTCAAAAAAGTGTCTCTGAGTATTTTATCAGAGAAGGCGGATAATTTTTTCTCCGTGATGAGAAGACTATAATTTGGAGGACACGTTGCACGCGCTGGACAAATAAATTGGAATTATTAGTATCGTATACAGGGTAGAAAAAGTTGCTGCCAACACCTGTTTCTCTCAAAATGTTAGCAGGACCGAAACTCGCCATGTTATATCGCATAATCAGACCATCTGCCTGGCAACGTCCAGTCTTCGATATGAGACATTTTGATCATCATTAATGTTTGGACTCTTATAAATCAATACAAAAAAACCCGAACCACAGACAGATCTAAAATATATTTTTTCGATCATCTGAACTGAATTATAAAATGATCCACCATTTCTGATTGATTTCTCTCGAATATTTAACTTTGAATTTGTTAACCCAAGAAATTATTTTTAAAATGATATGAATTTTGTTTAAATATTTTGTTACTTTCCTCTCTGTTCTTGAATTCAACATTTTCGAAAAATCCAACCCACATTTTTGGCATCCATAAAATGTTTCCATGGACATTTTTTTAACGTATTGGAATGTTCACCTTATGCAAGGACCATTGTAAAAAGGTGACTTCAATATGTTTTATATAAGAGCAATTTGTCGACTGGCCGTTGAATTTTAAAGTTCGTACAATAAAATGTAACAATAGTTAAATTGCGGTCTCGAATGGGGAGATAAAAAAGAGGCGGAATATCGAGTAGTTATGATTATGGTTACACAATGTATAAGGAGCAATGTTTGAAGTCGAACATGCTGCGTAATTGACATTCTACAAAGTCTTCTAATAATGACGCGGAAATGCTCATTTTAACTTCTAGAAGGATTGTACGTTGATAGTATTTACATTAACCGCACCGTGTAACATATGTCTATTCTGTTACGACTGTTTTATAACTTTTCAAAGGGTTATATTGTTGAGAACATTTGAACCCGATGGTTTAGAATTAATTCTGGTTAGCCTCAGTCAAAGGAGAACAGGAAACTAAACATCCTCTTGAAAAAATAAATAAAAACTGCGATAACAAAAAAAAAAAAGTGCTAATAAATTCGTATAGCAAAGATAAGATGAGTGGATGCGTTAGCTGTAATACACTTGTTGTTGAAGATAAAGTTTGTCTGGACTTTTGATGGGAGGTTTATTTGTGTAACAAGATAATAGAACATGCCTTTGTACTAAGTACCGAAAAGCCGATTATGCACCACGGTCTCATCTGCATGCAACCATCTGCGTAACGAAACTTCAAACCCGAAAATAACTTTTTTACGAAATAAAAATTTGCACTGCAGTGTAATTAATATGTAGATCTATATATATAACGATGTCTGAAATTTGCAAAAATTGAGTGGACATCAGCTGCGGCTTCCGCGCGGAAGCAAAATGACGACTTGAGAGAGTGTCAGATGAAACGGTGACAGCTGAGAGATCGCGACCGCCCGTATGCAGCTGCTCAATTTTAATGCCAATGCACGTAATTTGTGCAACGCGATGGCCTCCTTGCAAAGAGCAAAGAGGCCGTGGCGAACGAAACTTTACCTGTCAGAAATTTTTTCCTTTCCTTTTGTTTCTCCGTTTACAATAAAATCTAAAAACTCACTATTATTTCTTCTCTAATAATTTTGAGTGAATTATTTATTTGTCCAACTTGATGTGGATCAAAATTTTTGGTGGATCCAAAGTTGGAGGATATTTTTTTCAATGAAACTTGATAAGGTTATTCATAAACCTTTAAATTGAAAAATGACTGGTCACATTAACTCGTTTTGATAAGGTGTAAGAGATTAATTGATTGATAATGTTTTTTGATGGCGATGCACACAAAGCGCTCGTTGTTTGTTTCTCCCCTTCTTCAAGTGTCAACTACTTAATCCTAATCGATGAAATTTGTGCTAAACGACGTTGTTATTTGAATCATTGCAGCCTACACGTAGGCGTGCCTGCAAACCAGCCGCACAATTGAGCCAAAGTTCATGAGCTCGGATTTCTTCAAATTTACCTCTCTCGTCGTACCGGCTGGCTTTGGTTTTATGAACGCTTTAGTGCCAGTTCCAGACTGACATTCCATCTGGTTTCATCTTCTGTACGTTGCCATTTGACGTTTTACCTTTCTTAATCTTAACCACCCCTATATAATTTTACCAAAAATTTCACCAAATTATTGTTTTTTGTCTCCAAGGAAATGTTTTTCAATTTCAAAAAAAAAAAAAAACTTATCACAAAAATTTACTCAAACCAATTTTTTTAATTTGTGGGAATATTAGTTGTATGAAAATTACAAAAAATGTAATTTAAAAAAATGTAATTTAAATTTTTAATTTCATTTTTAAGTTTATATTGAAACTTTATTTTAAATTATAATTGTTTTTTATTGTTTCGTTATATATGAGGAAAAGATAATTTTTTTTTCATTGCGATAGATTTTGTGATAAGAATAAAATGCATTGAGATTTGAGGTCAAGTGAATTGTAATGCAATTACGACGATGAATTTATACACTGAAATTAGTATAACAATGTTTTCTCTTGAACTCTTGTTGCTGGCTGATGCGTCGCTTGATGCGGGAGTCAATTCCGCATGAACTTGTTGAGCGTATCTCCGCTTCCTTGCTGCCACGCCGCCCCTCGCCAAGACTTATTTAACGGCTGGGCAACACTACTTTTTTTTCAAAATTATCCGTCGAACCCTCTGTTTCACAAAATTTTAATAATACAATTTTTTTGATCTTTAAGAAGAATCTATAATTTCAAAACGAGCCGGATAAATTATATCCAGCTTACAACTTCAATTACTACGGCAATAATTAAATTATCACCATCATGGTGGACCTTGGAAAAATTGAACACAGGTTATAGAGCCGGCATGAACTTTGTATTATTCATTAAACCTCGCTGAAGTTAAGGATTTTATTCAATTAATTTCTTAATGGAGGAAAAAACTTGATTTTCCGCTCCGTGCATCTGTCGGTCATGGATTTGAGAATTCGAAACAAGTAATGTAGTTTTTCCCTGCTATTCAGCGACCATAAATTTTCATTTTGTATCGTGGTTCGAGAAAATCTAAAAACAAAAAGAAAACATTATCTATCCGGGAAACCTAAAACTTGAAATAAAAAAAAAATGGAAAGCAAATTGTACAAATGAGGAGAAAAATTTATTTAAAAAAAGATGATAAAACGTTATCTATCTTTGTTGGACGTTCTTGGGTTATGTTTTTCTTTTCTTTTTTTGATTCGTTATCTCGGGGCTTGTCTCGAAAGCGGTGCGCAATCCGAGCCGACAATGCAGACCGAAAATACAGTAGGGTTCTCGTATATTTAGCGTCGGGTTAGTGTCTTTCATGCGGCCGCAACGCGCGCACGCGCCAGTCTCACCGACTTCCTGCCATCCGCCTTACGCTTCCGTTATTTTACATTATATTATATGCGCGGCGTTGAAAAAAAAAACGCATCTGTAGTCTCGGTTCCGACTTACACACGTAGGAAAGACGAACGACCGGCCAGATGCATGTCTAATACATTTCACGCGCTTTCATAATAATTAGCTATTTTTCTCCGGCCAATAACTCGATTTCATTCATGAAACGCGATTACAATCGCTTCAATTAATTCCGCCTCGCTTGGAATTTGAATCCACTTTATAAATTTATTCAATCCTTTAAAATTGCGAAAAGAAAAACTTTCGATTCAAGGAAACAACTTTTGCAATATATTTAAAAATGTATAACGCAATTCAAATAACTAAATTTTTTTATCTCCAGTTTTTTAAAAAAAGTTTGCACATAAAAACGTTAACAGAAAACATTATTGAATGGTAAGAAAACTTTGACAATCAATATTAGCAACTTTTTTTGTTTCTCGAAGTTTTGATTTTTCAGCGTTTTGGGATGTTTGCACTCGGAGGAAAATAATGGCAATCGACGAAAAAGTTGTGGAATTAACAAAAGTGAAAATGCTAACTATTATCGTGCAATGCTAAACTCTGCATGAATGCAAAAGAAGAACGAACGTCAAGCCAGGCGTGTCTCCGTTTCCTCGAAAGAAACGACATGGACTTGCGGCTATGGCCCTCTCTCTAACCCTGTCTTTTTTTATCACGCTACTGTCTTCCTCTTTTTCTCATCCCTCGAAAAAAAAACTCGGGTCGTACTTTCATTCTTATCTTTTAACTCACACCTTTTTTTTCTTTCTCACGGGAAATTCATGGTGTAAACAAAATTTCCAAATTTATCTCAAGATTGAGATATGAAATAATTACGAGAACTGACAGAGTCTTTACTCAAGTTGAAAGTCTCATAAAAAATCTTGAATGAGAGTGTTTTTAATATTAACAAAATTATAATGCATAGTTATTAGTTATTATAATAAAACATTTGACGTGAAAACAACACTCTCACAGATGAAAATATATATCCACCAAAATATATTCTATTTTCTATTTTATAATTTTATATAATGGAATTTATAAAAAGAATATAAATTAAATATTATACTTATTGCCGGAATATATTTTCTGCACGAAAAATATATTTTGTTTATATTTTCGTTCGTGCGGGGCGTATTAATTGAAATGCCCATTAGATCCAAAATATTAAGTTAATGAAAAGATTGATGATCAAATTCAATGAAAAAAAGTGTTAAAAAATGATGGTGTTATTTATCGGCGGGAAGGAAGTTTGTCACGGAGCGCGGTTCGGACGTGCTGCTCGCTTACAGGAATAGGAAATCCAGTATTCGCTGGGGTAGCTTACAATCTCCTCCACCTCTTCCGCGAGGATGGGAAATATGCCCACGGTACCGTGGCAGCTTCCTCTCCTCCACGCCGTTACTGCATTCTTCTTTTGTCCACAATTCCTATCTCTCCATTTATGCGTTCGTGTAATTTAAAAATTGTTCACCAAATAAAATCACTTTTTCTTACTTTAGGATTTCAATTTGAGTTTCGTTTCTGGATTACAATTAAGCAATTGACCTGAAACATAACCTTTAATCAAGGTTAGGTGTCAAAATACTTTTTTAAACAGATTTTTTTATGTTATTTATAATTGTATTAAATTTCATGCTTCAGAGTTGTATCAGATTCGTTTCAACGTTTTCAAAATTATAAAGTTAATTGTGCATCCGTTTTGCATTTCATTTGGATTTCATTTTGATGCCAGGTGTATAATTAAATAATTGACCTGAAACACAACCTGTATTCGTGGCTGGGTTTTCCACACCGACATTTGCTGGGGTTCATACAAAAATTAATGAACACCATGAATGGAAATGCAACTGGGGTACCAGAATGGCAACATGAATTATACACCTTACCCCGTTATCACCTGCTAGTGCCCCTCGTGTGCAATTTTTTTGCGAGGGGTTGAAAAACTGGGGTTTCATATTTTTTTCGACAAGTGTCACTTTTATGTTTCGCAACAGATATCGTGCACCCTGCTCATCATCTATTTATCCTCCCACTCCCGAAATTATTCACAATCCTACACAACAGGTGCAATTTAAAAAAGTTTTCCAAACGTTTTATTTTATTGTTTTTATTATATTGAAAATTTTTTTTTCACTTTTCCTTTTCAGTTTGCTTTTTATTTTTTCAAGTTTTTTTGGTATTTAACTTATTATCGTGACATTAAATTGAAATAAAATCAGGTCGGGATTTGTTGTTTCAAGTGGCATACGTCACAGTCGAGAAAATTCGGTCGAGGTCGAACGTTAGAACAATTTTGTGCGTCAGAAATTGCAAATGTCGGGCAAAGGAGGCAAAAGCTTCTGGTTCTATTTTTCCAACTCCATAAATCGATCCACGATTCCCCCTTCTTGATGCAATTTCTCGTCTTCCGCACGAGTGGAGTATCACTCGCATAGAGCTAAGTGCTCGCGTAAATTGAATTTTGTCCACTGAAAACACTCAAGTGAAGAAATTCACAGAGCTTTTTTTTTCATTGGCACAAATTCTCTTCGACGTTTTATTGTCTCATTATTTTTCATATTTCTACATCGTTCTTAAGCTTTTAATTTGCTCCGGCAATGCGAATCGATTTGAAATGAGATCAAAGTGCAGAACTAGCGTTCCGTGCGAGATTTCGGTGTCTGTTTTGTGTATACCAGTTATTAAAATCGAAAACAATTCATGGGACGTGAGAGCGTAGCAGCCTCCCATGGAAACACGATCTTTGGTTGACATTCTCAGCAGAGAGTTGTGTCTTCTTGAAACGAAACAAAAAATCTTGAGAATCGTCATGCTTCGTAATCAGCGTTGAAAGATCAAACACACTCGATACAGAAAAATTCAGCAATATGTGTCAGTCAGAAATTCAGTTCAACCACTTACTCATGCTTGTGTTACTGTAAAAAAAACCACTCGCGTTAATGGATCAGTGTATCATAACAGACACAAGACACTTCTTGTCTTACAAGATGATTGTAATCAAAATGGAAACTCAATTTCATTCAACTCATATTTCTCATTTAGGTATTTCACTTTTTCTTCTACAATGCATTTCCCCCCGGATCTAAACCAGTTTCAAAATTAGATTTATGAAAAATTCTTTCCACATTTTTGCTCGTTATTAAACTTTGATGTATTTCCATTTCTAAAGTTAAAAGTACGAGCAGTTCGTTAAATTCATGATATGCTGTTTAATTTTTTAAGTTGAAATTTTTTTTTGTTTATTGAAAAAAAACACAAAAGGTGCTCGTGATAAGGTAACCGAACAATGCCACGGAGTAACAAAGGAGCAACCGATTCTTTTTGTAAACTAAAAAATGCATGATTTATTGAACAAAATACAATGCACTTTTATTCTAATTAGGCGAAAAAAAATTTCCAACTGAATTAACTCAATTCAATATTCAACTAAACAGAATACGATTTTATTCAAAAAATGCATTACATTTTTAATCTTAATTAAAATTATAATTCAGAGGATTTTTTAAGAAATGCCAAATAGTAGAAAATAAAAAGTTTCAATTTAAAAAAAAGTATAATTTGTCAATAAAAATGTCTTATACACTCGACTATTGAAACCAAAGGAAGAAAAAAAAAGAATAATAAAATGAGAGTCTTGGAAAGCACAAGTGTAAGTTTGATTTTAAAATACCAAAGAGTACTTTTCACAGATGATAGCACTAGAGATGTGCAACTTTTGGAGCCCAGCCAATCCACGGAACGCTGAGTCCATATTCTCTCTCTTATCTCATGGTATAATCACATGTACACTGCGAGCTTTTTGGTCCTTCTCAACTGACCTTTCATAAAAAAGGATCTTCCATTGTCACTGGAAAATAATTTATACATTCAACCATAAATGTCTACATGTATGATGTTCTATATTTCACATCTTAACCGCAAATCTGCAGGACAAAAGTGCACTAAATACGTGGCTATATATGTAGCTATATATGATGTCATATATGTTGATACACATGCATCATATATGGTAAGTTTATTATGAATTCAAGCACACCCACACGAATAAATTAATATATTTCTAATATAATTACGTATATTTTCTACATTTAAAATATATCTATGTATATTCTATATATAATTCTTTATGAATTATTTATGAAGCGTCAAAAAGTAATACAAATAAAATATAAAACGAACATATATTTTATCGAAAAAATATATTTGAATGAAAAATATAAAATTAAAATATATTTACACGTATATTTTTTTTGCCCTGTGGGCATGTGTCATATATAAATTCACATGTATGTGACATACATGGCATATATGCATCAATACTAGAACATATATGAGACGAGAAGCACGATTCGTTTTGTCCGCGCCGAGAAAACAAGACGGAAAAAAATGATGTTTCAGATTTTAAACAAACAATAATATGTTTGTCGTATGAATTTTGGAATTTGTGAATTATGGAGTTTGTTCAACCTCCTATAAGGCCGCGTGTCGCAGCTGTCTGGACAAATTCCCCGGACCAGTTGCAGCGAGAAGAAATTTGTCGAATCATAATGTACGCGGAGTTGGAAAAGGTTGATGGTGGTTAAAGGGCCGTTGCGCGTGAACCTGCGATAAGGCCTGGAGAAAAGGAAAAAACAAAAGCTGAGAGACGGTTTGATGTTTTGGGCGGCCGAAAGTGTCGGTAGAGGTAGCCGGGTCTAGCCCGGTGGCGGGTGGAATGCCGGATCCTCGAAAGTGAGTCGGGGGCAGCTGCCATGGCTCGTCACCAGGTGCCCGAGAGGCTGGCGGCGCGGTGGGGCTCGGCGGCGCGGGATTGGCTGTTGGCTCGCGCGCGCCTCGGCTCTCTCGCGCTGTTCGGTCTGGCTGTCTCGCAGTGAGTCGATCCCGGCCGTCCGAGAAGCACCGTCGCTGCCTTGGTCCGGCTTACGTCAAACTAGTCACGGTGTGGATTTGGAAAAAAGTGTGCAAAAGTGTGCCGGGTGATAGTGAGTTATGGGGGTGTCTGGGGCCGGGGAATGTGCGGTGCGCAACAGCACCAAGGGCCACCCGTGCCCGTGCTGCAGTCACGCGGCCAGTGCGGCCGCCGCAGCAGCGGCCGCGGCCGCGGCAGCCGCAGTCAACGGCGTCGCGCCGCTCCAGTACGTGCGCCAGCACCAGCAGGCACCGCTGCCTCCGCCGCCGCCGCCCAGCGCCACGCACAACCAGAACCGCGTGGCCAAGCACGCGATCGAGCAGCAGCCTTGCGACACCAACATCCTCGCGCCTCTCAGGAGCAAGATGAAGGTCCTGAAGAAACTCAAGCGCAAGATGGGCCTAGGTGAGACACACACTCGACTCCCATTCCGCTCGCTCGTCGGCGAACAAAACTTTTTGACAAGTTGATTGTTTCGTGGGAAACGAGCGCGCCGAACAGGATCGGCTGCTTCAAATTAAGCCACTTAGCCGCGGTGATCCCCGGCTCCTACCTTCGCAGCCGCGCTTTTTTGCACGCACCGAACAATTTTTACAACACACACGGATCTCGCCCTCGAGTTTCGTTCGCATCGTAAATTCAATTGTAAACCATCCGCGAATTTTCAAACCGACATTCTTGTTTCCATCCGTTGCCGATTGCGCGCTCGTACGAAACTTATCCTTTCAATTTCAATTTTATGTTTCGCTCTACGTAACTTTTTTTTTTTAATCTTTTTCGATCATTTCAATCTCATCCCTTTTCATAGATAATATAATACATAATCGCACTTTCACTGTGGTTTCTATACGGCTTGTTGATTCGTATTGTTGATCGTATAATGGTAGAAAGTTTTAGACTTGTACTTTTACCTAATTCGTCGGGTAAATGATCTTGTAAAATGACATTGTTCTGTTACTCAACTATTGGCTTTGAATGTTCGATTAATTTCGCTCCATCGAAATTCAATTCAACGCTCACTTTATAGGCCAACGGAAGATAAAATTTAAAATGTTTTATAAACATTTTGAACGGTCGTTTGAACGTCATTACGAGCTTGAAACATTTGGGAAAAAAGTAATTGAAGACGTCATTTGGAGGTTTTATTATCCTTCGGGAACGATTTGCTTGTTTTTGTAAAGACGTTTTGGCAGTAAATTGAAAATTTATGTTCCAAAAATTGGACGATCTTGAACATGACTGACGGCTGTTTTCTTTACTGGTGCGGGAGTTGGTTTTTTTGAACGGAACCAATTCATTTTTATTTCCTTTTTTTTTCCGAACGAGAGAAAGGGCAGTAAAAATTGTTATGTTTCGGGTGTAATTGATGAATTTAGCCGGTTGGTAAAAAATGGGAAGGTACACGTTTTCCTAACGATTTTCAAAGATGCCAGATGTATCTCACGGAACAGCTGCCCTTTCAATCGTCCTCGAATCTTCACTAATGTTGTCTTCCTTTCCCTGTTGTTCCCTCCGCAGCCCCCTTAAATTTCGTTTTC